>CAJFCY010000635.1:10000-11662 GCA_904066265.1 Eimeria zaria
AAGGAGGCGCCGCTGCCTCTCTATGGAGTGTTTCAGGAGCCGGGCACACAAAGCCTGGTGCTGCTGCTGCTGCTGCTGCTGCTGCTGCTGCTGGTGCAGCAACGGCAACAGCAGCACAGCCTCGGCAACAGCAGATTGGTGCTTTCATTATCCCTGCCTCCCCACACGGGAGCAGCAGCAACCTGCTGCAGCATCGCACACATCAGCAGCACGACGCAGCAGCAACTGCAGCTAACACTCCATCACCAGCACCAGCAGCAGCAACAGCAGCAGCAACAGCAGCAAGAACAGCAGCAGCAGCAGCAGCAGCAAGAAGACAGACACGTCTATTCGGAAACTGCTGTTTTACAGGAGACCAAATCCGTTCTGTCGGCAGCAGCAGCAGCAGCAGCAGCAGCAGCAGCAGCAGTGACACTGAGCCATCAACAGCAGCAACACCACCAGAATCAGCAGCAGCAGCAGCAGCAGCAGCAGCAGAAGAAGAAGAAGATGATATACCTCAGGTGCCTCGCGTGGGGCCCTCAACAGCGGGGCCCCGGCCAGACTGGTTTCATGTGCCAGCACCCGGGGGCCCCGGCTCCAGATATGCGTTGCTGAAGCAGCAGATACGGGGGCTTAAGCTGCATACTGTAAACCCTAAACCCTAAACCCTAAACCCTAAACCCTATAATATAAACAGTGTAATATAGTTATTAAGTTTATTGCTTACAATATTTATACTAGTATAAACAACAATGTAGATAGGTGTGTTGATGCGTTCTACCCCAATATTAGGGTTTACTAGGGTTTACTAGGGTTTACTAGGGTTTACTAGGGTTTAGGGTTTAGGGTTTAGGGTTTAGGGTTTAGGGTTTGGGTTCAGGTGTGCGAAGAAGCCAAATGCCCAAACATAGGAGAATGTTGGGAAGGAGGAACGGCTACGTTAATGCTGCTGGGTGACACCTGCACGAGAGGCTGTCGGTACACCGCAAACCCTAAACCCTAAACCCTAAACCCTAAACCCTAAACCCTAATACAGATTAAATGGCACAACGCAGTTGTTTTTTCCTCAGCTACGGTTATCTACTTCTGGGATTTAGGGTTTAGGGTTTAGGGTTTGGTGTGTAGGCGGTTGTTCGCCGTCACATCCACCAGGATGTTAGGGTTTGTGGTTTAGGGTTTGTGGTTTAGGGTTTAGGGTTTGTGACCAGGTTTTGTGCTATAAAGACATCTGCTAAACCCCCACCTCCCGATCCGCTGGAGCCAAAGAAAGTAGCAGAGGCGGTAGCACAATGGGATATAGACTATGTTGTTCTTACTAGCGTAGACCGGTAAACCCTAAACCCTAAACCCTAAACCCTAAACCCTAAACCCTAAACCCTTAGTCTCTATATAACTACACGGGGGCATACCTGCAGATAGACAGAGACGTGAGTAGTCTTTTATGGCCCGTTATTAGAGGATACAGAACAGCATAGATAAATAGCTAGGGTTTAGGGTTTAGGGTTTAGGGTTTAGGGTTTAGGGTTTAGGGTTTGTGGTTTAGGGATGACCTGCCGGACGGGGGTGCTGCCCATATTGCGGAGACAGTACAGCGAATAAAAGACAAGAAGCCAAACATTTTAGTTGAGTGTCTTGTGCCAGACTTTCAAGGAATGACCTCTGTACGTAAACCCTAAACCC
>CAJFCY010000636.1:0-11645 GCA_904066265.1 Eimeria zaria
TAAAAATTCTTTAAATTATTTTATATATATATATATTTATATATATATATATTTGTTTATATACATTAAGTTTGTTTAATGTTAGTAGTGTCAGCCAATCATCTTATTTGTATGAATAGCTGTATGTTCATTCCTTACAGAATTCGCCTTGTATGAAGAACGGAGGCGGCTTCTGGGAATGCATGCGGAATGAAGATTGGCGTGAAGTTACTGTGGAGTGTTTGGCACTCAAGAAGACGTACGCCCAATGCAGACGTAACCTCCTAAACCCTTCTCTTAAAATGAGGGGAAACCTGCTACATAGGTAGAAGTGAGGTGATAGGAGGACGGACTGGTATAAGTGCACATTCTATTGTGTAAAACTAACAGAACTCGGCTTCTAATTCAATACATTTTTTATTGTGAAGAAAAAATATGTTAGTTTCATGTTTGTATACTCCGGAGCTGGCAAGTGACCAGCCTCTCATGCGGAAACGCAGTAGAAATGAGAAATACTGAATGAACACTTTAGAAGTTTTTTTCAGTAAATAAAGGAAAGTATAGGTATATTCGTTGTACTTATACAGTAAAGAAAGCGAAATAAGGAAGAATGAGGGGCTAATCGGTTAGCTTTCCTTCTCCGCTTGTTCAGGTGTATATGCACCTGGGTCAACGCTTGCGGAAACAGGCGGGCATTCTGCCATCCGCATTTCATGAATATTTCACGTTTATATTGTATTAATGAACCTTCACTGCTAAATAAAATTGTTTATTTCACCATAAAAACAACGGAATGTTCGTGAATATGCTCGTTTCTACTCGGTTTCTCCCTTTTGCATATATGAGATGCTCCTGACAACGGAGAAGTTATAGGCAACACGAAACTGGCGAATTTGTTGGCGCCTCTCGGGCCGACAAGAACGAAAGTCTCTGCCGTACTGCATTTTAATGCACCTTAGCGCTATACGGACAGATATCTACTGCCTTCCTTTTCGCCAGATTACACGAAATGCTGCCCGCCGCGTCACCGTTCAAATAACTTGAACGACGATGACAGCAGTGCAAGAGGAGGCAGTTGAACCTGCACGGGTTTGTTTCAGTTAAAGTTGTAATGAAGCTCAGCAAATGTTTAATACGAAATGTATGTATAAGGATTCGGTTTCCCAGCAATATCTTAACAAACAGCGGATACATACACACATACACAAAAAACAGTCAGTTTACCTGACTACCTCTCCTTCTTCACGAAATTCAACAACTGTAAGACTGCCTTGCTAGCTCTGCCCCCCGAATGAAACTGAACATCTTCAGCAGCTTTCTCCAAGTCCGGCTGCAGCACGAACCCTGCGTGTTCTCTCTGGTCTATCCGGAGCATCACAGGGTGATGAGCCTGCATACCGAGGGGCCCCTGAGTAACATAGGGGCCCCCCGAGGCGTCACTCTTTGCTGCTGCAGCAGTTTCAGATACTAAAGCATCAGGGGTAAGCCGCAGCAGAAAGAAGAAAGCTGCCACACGCTTCCCATATATGGGGGGGAGAGGCAGCAGCAGGTCGGGGTTGTTTCGTAAGTCGATCCCAGTCTCCTCACGCAGCTCCCTTACAGCGGCAACACGTGCCCACTCTTGTAGCAGGAGTTGCTGCTGCATCAGCTCCTCCTGTTGTAGGTGCTGCTGCTGCTCGTGCTGCTGCTGCACCCGCTTCTCTATAGTATCATTAACAGCCTGCCGCAGCTGCTGCAGGTCGAGTGTACGTTCACAGAAGTTGAGGAGGTGAGTTTCTTGTACATTTTCTATCTCTCTATCAGCTGTCCCTAGCTGTTGATGCGCATGCAGCCCCAAACTTTGTTGCTCCCTCTTCTTCTTCTGCTGCTGCTGCTGCTGCTGGTGTCGCTGGAAAGCAGCAGGGAAGTCATTCCAGTCTGCATGCCCCCCTGGCAGCTGCAGGTAGCCGGTCTTCTCTCCTTCAGGTGTACGTACAGTTTGTTTATGCTTACTCTTTGTCTTCATCATTAACAACAAACCACTTCCTGAGATATCACAAAGTATAAACCCCCGTAGCTCCTCCATACGCCCATCAGCCTCACCACGGAGAGCAGCAGCTGCCTCTTGCTGCAGCAGCGCAGCAGGTAGAGGAGAGACAGGGATTGAAGCAGCAGCAGCAGCTGCTGCTGCTGCTGTACCCTCTCCAGGCGGATAAAACTGGCCCCAGGTCTCCTGAAGTAGCATCGTGAGAGGCAGCAGCAAACACAATGCTGTTGATAAGGCTATACACAGACTCCCTTGTTTGCTGCTGCAGCACCGAATACTGAAACCGGTGCTGCTGCTGCTGCTGCTGCTGCTGCACCTGTTACAGCTACTGCTGCTGTTGTTGTCACGCGTCTCCAAGAGTGGCTGCCGCATCTGCAACACTTTGTGCTGCTTCCCGCGTGTCAGGGAGACCACTTTGCTGCTGCTGCTGTAGCATCTGCGGCAGCTAGTGCTGCGGCTCTCGCTCCAGCCGCGATGTTTGTTGCTGCTATTGCTGTGCGCTTGCTGCTGTTGCTGTTGCTGTTGCTGTTGCTGCTCGTATGAATGTAGCTGCTGCCTATAAGATGAAACCATCTGGCTGACTGCTCCAGTCAGCAGCGAGACAGCAGCAAATAAAATTTATAGTTTTAATAAAAATACAAAAAAAAAGAATAATAATATATTAATATATACAAATATATTTGCAGGCGACTCGGCCCCCAGAAACCACCGCATGCGTAGAGCAGCACATCAAACAACAACAACAACAACAACAACAACAATATACATTAGTTTGTTGTTGTTGTTTTGTGTTTTTGTTATTGTAGAATGAAATTGTTTTATTTATTTTAATAATTTATTTTTTATTATTTGCTGCATTCTTAGGTTGAAGGTTAGCTGTCTGTACACCCGAAGACCCCGGAGAGCTGCTGCTGCACATACTACTGACAGTTTCCTTCTTCTATTATACTGCTGCCTTTAGGGTTTATACTGTTCATTCTAGGGTTTAGGGTTTAGGGTTTAGGGTTTAAGTATTTGTATAGCGGTGTAGTTGTTTCTTAAGAAGGCTCCCACCGCACAGTGGGCCTCGCATCCCGTATCTCGTTGTCAGGATCTAGGGTTTAGGGTTTAGGGTTTAGGGTTTAGGGTTTAGGGTTTAGATATTGTTTAATGTCTTCGACTGTTTTTCATATTGTTATTTTTATTTATACATTTATTTCAAAGTATAAGGAGGAGCGCAATGCCTGCATTCTCTAAGGCTGAACCCACGCCGGAGCCGCAGCAGCTGCAGCAGCTGGTAGCACATTGGCAGCGGTGTGAGAGGCTTTGCTCTGCTACTGTTGCAAATCGCATGCAGCAAGACTCAGGAGTTGTAGAAGCAGCAGAGGCAGCAGCAGCAGCAGCAGACATAGGTGTAGTAGCACGAGGCGAAGCCGCGTTGCAGCAACTACAGCGGCAGCAGCAGCTTCTGAAGACTGCAGAGTCAAGAGCAGCAACTGCTGCAACAAAGACAAACCTGCTGCAGCAGCAGTGTGGCGATATATGCCTGCAACAATTAGCGCATCTCCTGCCTGAAGCTTGAGCAAGAACGGCAATTGCAGCAGCAGTAGTAGCAACAGCAGCAGCAGTAGTAGCAACAGCAGCAGCAGTAGTAGCAACGGCAGCAACAGAAACAGCAACAGCAGCAGCAACAGAAACAGCAGCAGCAGCAGCAGCAGCAGCAGCAACAGCAGCTTTTGAAGATGCCTAGAGGTAGGAGAGGCAGACGTGCCTACGCCGTCCGCATGCCATCTGCTGTTGCTGCTGCTGCTGGTATAAGGTCTTCATCTATTGAAAGAGCAGCAGCTTTATCATGGCATGCTGCTTCAGATGCTGAGAAGGAAGCAGCAGCAGCAACAGCAGCAAACATTCTGCATATGGGGCAGCGGGGGCGTCATATGCTTTTCTCTAGGCAAACAGGGAGCAGCAGCACATCAACGGCAGCAGCAACAGCAGCAGCAGCAATGACAGCAGCAGCAACAGCAGCAGCAGCAACTGGTAATGCTGGTACGTCGCCTATGCATCCTTTTGGCAATGAAGAAACTGTAGCAGCAGTAACAATAGCAGCTGCTGCTGCAAGCGATGCAGCAATAGCAGCAGTAACAGCAGCAAACGGTGCAGCAGCAGGGACACCGCAGGGTCTCAGCAGGAGACAACTCCGCCGGCAGTGTGCCTCTGCTGCTGCTGCTGCTGCTGCTACCTTCCCACCATCCCAGGGTGGAGGTCGACACCGGGAAGCAGAAGCAGCAGCAGATGGTGCAGCAGATGGTGCAGCAGCAGGTCAGCAGAATGTAGCTGCTGCACCAGCAGCAGCAGAATTAGAACACATGTGGGCAGCCTTCAGGCAGCAGCAGGGGCTGCAGCATCTGGAAGCAGCAACACCAAAGGCGAAGAGTGGGAGGAGGAAGTCTAATGCTGCTGCTGTTGCTGCTGCTGCTGCTGCTGCTGTTGCCGCACGCAGACAGTCAGAGTCTGCTGCTGACGGTTGCTCGACACGGGCAAATGCTGCAACTGCAGCAGCTGTTGGTGCTGCTGCTGCAGCAGCTGACGGTATAGCAGCAATAGCTAGTAGAGCAGGAGCAGCAGCAGCAAAAGCAGCAGCAGCAAGCGCAACAGCAGCAACAGCAACAGCAAGACGGCGAGTTGCAAGAGGAGCAGCTGGAGATGCAGCAGCAGCAACCCATAAAGGGGCAGCAGGTGTAGCAGCAGCAGAGTCAGCAGCCCCAGAAGTAGAAACAGATGCAGCAGCAGCAGCAGCAACAACAACAGCATCAACAGAAGCAGCAAAAACAGAGACTGTAGCAGCAGCAGAGGAAACAGAGGCTTCACCAGCACAGGCAGCAGCAGCAGCAGCAGCAGCAGCAGCAGCAGGAAGGGATACAGAAGCAGAAAAAGCAGCAGCAGCATGCCATTCATTTGCAGGAGCAGCACCAACAGCAGCAGCTTCTGCAGCAGCAACAGCATCTGACTCCCCTTCAGCAGCAGC
The DNA here is from genome assembly GCA_904066265.1 of Eimeria zaria. Classification (NCBI taxonomy): domain Eukaryota; phylum Apicomplexa; class Conoidasida; order Eucoccidiorida; family Eimeriidae; genus Eimeria; species Eimeria zaria. The sequence goes on from CAJFCY010000636.1 coordinate 5,010, forward strand.
AGCAGCAGCAGACGCCAGCAGCAGCAGCAGCAGCAGATCTCCTTTGCTGGTGTTGTTTGCTACACAAACAGGGAATGCCCAAGCAGCAGCAGCAGATATCTGGAGGGAGCTGCAGCGAGTTCTCCCGCTGCAGCAGCAACCCCTCCTGCTGCCGTTTGCTGTTGGATGGCCTCATTTACTGCAGCAGCAGCAGCAGCAGCAGCAGCAGCAGCAGCAGCAGCAGCAGCAGCAGCAGCAGCAGCAGCAGCAGTATGGTTTGGAGCAACGGACTGATAAAGTTGTGGTTATTTTCGTTGTTTCCACGACAGGTGTGCATTCAGCTGCGGCTATCGCTGCTGCTGCTGCTGCTGCTGCTGCTGCTGCTGTTGCTGCTGCTGCGGTTATTGCTGCTGCTGCTGCTGCGGTTGCTGCTGCTGCTGCGGTTGCTGCTGCTGCCGGTGGTTTTACTGGGTTTCTCACCGTTGCAGCTGTTGAAACGTAAATGCTGCTGTTGCTTCTGCTGCTGTTGCTTGTGGTGCTGCTGCACGTTGCTGCTGCTGCATGTACTGCTAATATTGCTGCTGCTGCTGCTGCTGCTGCTGCAGGTTATGGAGACGTTCCTGACTCCATGAAAGCTTTGTGGCGGTGTTTGCTGCAGCAGCACCTGCCTTCAAACTACCTTTCATGGCTTCAGTAGGCAACCCTAAACCCTAAACCCTAAACCCTAAACCCTAGTTGGCTGTCAACCCCGCAACTTTGTTATTTAAACTCTCTCAAACCCTTTCCTTTATAAACATGCAAAGGCTTAAGGCTGTGTGGAGTTCTTTAGTCTAGGGTTTACAGCTAGGGTTTAGGGTTTAGGGTTTAGGGTTTAGGGTTTAGGGTTTGTGGTTTCAGGTTTGGTGTTTTCGGGTTGGGTGACCGGCGATATGTTGAATTTAATTTTGCTGCGATAAAACTTTTTAAACGGCTGCAGCAACTCGGTGCACAGCCCATCGTCAGGCAAGTCTGCTGCTGCTGCTGCTGCTGCTGCTGCTGCTGCTGTTGTTGCTGCTGCTGCTGTTGCTGCTGCTGCTGATTGTGCTGCTATATGTTTATTGTGTGTCTGGGTGTTGGCAGCACTTCATTTGCTTCTTTGGTGTTTGTATTGTGTTAAGAGGTAGTTTATTTATGTTTCTTATACTCTCTGATTTAGGGTTTAGGGTTTAGGGTTTAGGGTTTGTTGGTTTGTTGGCAGATTGGGATTGGGGGATGAGCAACACGACTTCGGCTACGAGGGAGAGCTCGATCCGTGGCTGCTGCTGCTGCTGCAGCAGCTGCCGCAACAAGCTCCGCACCTCTTATCCAGCAGCAGCAGCAACAGCAGCAGCAAGGGCAGCAGCAAGGGCAGCAGCAAGGGCAGCAGCAAGGGCAGCAGCAGCAGCAGCAATGAAGACGATGAAGAGGTATGGCTACCTCCTCCACAGTACCGCGTGGAAGTGCTCGACGCTGCAGCAGCAGCAGCAGCAGCAGGGGGAGCAGCAGCAGAAGCAACAGCAGCAGAAGCCGAAAATTTGCTGCCATTGATGCAACGCATAAGGCTCTTACAAGCAGGCCCCCAACTGCAGCAGCAGCAACAGCAGCAACAGCAGCAGCAGCAGCAGCAGCAGAAGCTACTGTATGCGCAGATTATCAGCAGCAGGCGTATAACCTCACCTTCTCACTTTCAATCTGTATATCACATGAAGGTAAGATTGTAGTTACAGCAGCAGCAGCAGCTGCTGCTGCTGCCGCAACAGCAACAGCAGCAGCAGCAACAGCAGCAGCAGCAACAGCAACTGCAGCAGCAGCAGCAGCTCAATGTGTCATCATTCTGTTTAGTGTTTAAAATTATTGTTTATTTTGCTGCGGCATGTTCATATGTGTTTTCCGCATTGCTGCTGCTGCTGCGTTTGTTGCTGCTGCTGCTGTTGCTGCTGCTGCTGCGTTTGTTTCAGCTGCTGCTGCCTGTAGACAGCTGGCCGCTTCCCGGTGCTGCTCTAGGGGTTTATCCTGAAGTGCAGCACAGCCGCGTGCTGCGGCTGCTGCAAGCCATTCGTCTGTCTCCTTTTGCAAGACTCCGCATATCTGCTGCTGCTTCTGCTGCTGCTGCTGCTGCTGAGATGAAGCAAGCAACAGCAGCAGGAGAGGCACCACCAGCAGCAGCAGCAGCAACAACAGAGCCTGGCAATAGTTTCACGACAAGCTCGAAGGCTGCACCACTGCAAGAACCATCAGCAGCAACAGCAACAGCAGCAGCTGCTGCAGCAGAAACTGCAACAGCAGCAGCAGCAGCAGCAGCAGCAGCAGCAGGAGGGTATGTTGAGGTGTCTGCATTGGAGTTGCTATCTCGTTATCTAGATGTTGCTGGCCGCCCCACACGCTATTTGCTGCTGCTGCTGTCTGCCTTCCTTAAGAATGAAAATATTAAGAAAAAACTTAGACAACTCTCCAGCAGAACGCTTGTCAGTATACTGCTGCTGCTGCTGCTGCTGCTGCTGTTGTTGTTGCTGCTGCTGCTGTTGCTGCTGCTGCTGTTGTTGCTGCTGCTGGTGTCATTTTGCTGATGCTGCTGCTGCCGTTTTCCCTGCTTGTGTGGCATGGCTGGAGTTGTGTCAGCTGCCGTCGAGCTGCTGCTGCTGTTGCTGCTGTTGCTGCTGCTGTTGCTGTTGCTGCTGTTTCTGAGTGTATATGCTGTGAATGTTTACATTGTTAACTGCAGCAGTTTGTATATTATTAGTATAAATTAATATTTGTTTAATATAATGTAGGAAGCTAAAGATGAGTTTTTTGAATATTGTAGAGACCAACGAAGAGATGTTGTTGATACCTTCTGGGATTTCTGTATTCATGAACCTGCTGCTGCTGCTGCTGCTGCTGCTGCTGCTGCTGCTGGTGATGCTGTTGATGCTGATGATGCTGGGGAAGCTGGTGATGAGACAGCAACAGCAGCAACTGCAGCAGAAGCAGCAGCAGCAGCAGCAGAACCGCTGATTCCCCTCGATCTGCTGTGCAGCAGTTTGATGCCGTTGGAGCCGAGAAAATACTCATTTGCTGGCTTCAGCCCTGCAGCAACAACAGCAGCAACAACAGCAGCAACAACAACAGCAGCAGCAGCAGCAACAGCAGCAGCACCTGCTGCTGCTGCTGCTGCTTCGTTACCCGGTAGCCTGCTGCTGTTAGGTTATCCTTTCCTTTGTCGCTGGCGGTCTCCAGCATTAAACTACTTCACCAGCGACACCGCAAATCGCTTCCTCTCGCTAGCTGCAGATGAACTGCAGCAGCAGCTGCTGCAGCAGCAGCAGCAGCAGAGGCAACAGCAACAGCAACAGCAACAGCAAATGGTTGTCGAGCTGTGCGTTGCTTTGGTTGAACATGAAACGTCGTCTTTGAGAAAATGTTATGGGGTTTGCAGCAAACACCTTAGTGCTGCTCAGGTAAACCCTAAACCCTAAACCCTAAACCCTAATTGTTTGAAGTTGCTTCTGTAGAGCAGAGCCCTAGTGATCGGAGTGTATAGACAGCTGTTCCAAGTCGCTTGTTCTTCTGCTATCCTAAACACAGCCACAAACCCTAAACTACAAAGCTTAAACCACAAACCCTAAACCACAAACCCTAAACCCTAATTGTGTGTTTAGGTTGGAAGTGTGATTCCGGTGTACATACAACCTTCCTCTCTCCCTCCCGTCTTTTTCAGTATATCTTCTCGCCTTCTTATCATCGCAACAGGCACGGGAGTTGCTCCTGTTCGAGCCTTGCTACAGTATCGCCACCGACAGCAGCAACAGCAGCAGCAACAGCAGCAGCAGCAACAGCAGCAGCAGCAGCAACAGCAGCAGCAGCAGCAGCAGAGCAAGAAGCAGCACGACTTGTGTTTCTTGGGTTTCCGTGATGAAGCGAAGGACTTCCTATTCAACTCTGAATGGTGTACATACACCTCATGGCTTCACACGTATGTTGCCTTCTCTCGTACCTGCAGCAGCTGGTGCAGCTGCAGCAGCAGCGGCAGCAGCAGCAGCGACAGCAGCAGCAACAGCAGCAGCAGCAGTGGTTGCCATTTATTACATGGAGGGTCTCTTCAGAGACACCCAGATAAGGGCAAAGTTTATGTTCAGGATCTGCTGCAAATGCATGCACAAGAGGTGAGCTCTTGCTGCTGCTGCTGCTGCTTCTGCTGCTGCTGCTGCTACTCTTGCTGCTGTTTCTACTCTTGCTGCTGCTGTTGCTACTCTTGCTGCTGTTGCTACTCTTGCTGCTGTTGCTACTCTTGCTGCTGCTGCTGTTGCTGGTGCTGATACTGGGGCTGCCGCCGCTGCTTGTGTAAGAGTTGCTGGTTGGTTTTGTGCTGCTACTTCAACCACTAGTGCAATACGCCTTTCTGCTGCAGTTTCTGCTGCTGCTGCTGTTGCGTCTGCTGCTGCTTCTGCTGCTGCTGCAGGTTACCTCTGTTCTGATGGATGCGGAGGGCTGTGTGTTGATTTGCGGCAGTGCGCATCCCATGCCTTCTCAAGTTGAGGCTGAGTTGCAGTTGCTGCTGCAGGAGCAGCAGCAGCTGCAGCAGCAGCATGCGAAGCAGCTGCTGCAGTATAAGAAGAAGCATGGAAGGTATTGGTGTGACACCTGGCAGTAGAAAATTTAGTATGCATTCTAGAACACAGGCAGCAGCAGTGGCAGCAGCAGCAGCAGCAGCTGCTGCTGCTGCTGCTGCTGTTGCTAGGATAGGCTAGGATAGGATAGGCCAGAAGGCCTGTTGCTGCTGCTTGGTAAGAGGATGCTGCAGCAGCTGCTGGCGTTGCTGCTGGTGGCAGGTGTCTTGCTGCTTCCGCAGGGAGAGTAGAGCTGCTGCTGTTGCTGCAGTTTGCTTTGCTTGTGTAGACGCCCTCTATATTATTATTATTATTAATTATTATTATTAATTATTATTAATTATTATTATTAATTATTGTTATTATTAATTATTATTATTGTTTATTATTGTTTAGGCAGAAAGAACATGCTTGAGGTTTAGGGTTTAGACTGTCCAATGTATATATACATGTGTATATACCTATTTGTACGTATACATATATATATTCAATTATATATACATATTTATACATGTACGTATACATACATATATATATATATATATATATATATATATATATGTTAGGGTAATATACATATCTGTTAGGGTTTACAGATTATATATCAGCAAGGGTTTACAGATTAGGGTTTGTGGTTTATTGGTGTTAGCTGAATAAACAAAAGTTTGTAGTATACATGCGTCCAGCCATTCTTAGAAGTAGCAGTAGCTGTACGACAACAGCGACGACTGCTGGAGTCAGCCTTTGACAACTTCGCTTAAAATGAGGTAGTCACCAGTGGTTAGCTGAAATTGAAATGTATATATATATATATATATATATATATATATATATATATAACTTGAACAGCGCGGAATGTGTGTAGTAATACACGTAATCCGCATTCTCCAAGTTGTTTGAACAGTGACGAGACAGGCAACACAAATAAAGGCAGTAGATATCTGCATGCAAACCGCTAAGCTGCATTGCAATGGGATTATGCAGCCGGTTTGCTTTCATTATCATCGAGAGGCGCCAACAAATTCGGCAGTTTCGTGTTGCCTGTAACTTCTCCGCTGTCAGGAGCATCTCATATTTGCAAAAGGGAGAAACCGAGTAGAAACGAACATATTCACGAACATTCCGTTGTTTTTATGGCGAAATAAACAATTTTATTTAACAGTGAAGGTTCATTAATACAATTTAAACGTGAAATATTCATGAAACGCGGACGGCGGATGGCAGACTGCCTGCTTGTTTCCTCAGGCGTCGACCGAGGTGCAGATACACCTGAATAAGCAAAAAAGGAAAGCTGCCCGATTAGCCCCTCATTCTTCTTTATTTCGTTTTCTTTACTGTATAAGTACAACAAATATACCTATACTTTCCTTTATTTACTGAAAAAAACTTCTAAAGTGTTCGTCCAGTATTTCTCATTTCTACTGCGTTTCCGCATGAGAGGCTGGTCACTTGCCAGCACCGGCGTATACAAACATGAAACTTCGACTCAAAGCCGCATTCTGTTGTATCCTCACCGGACAATGCACGTCTAAGTAAGTTATTTCATCATCTCTACCTGTGCAGCAGGTTTCCTCCCATCTTAAGAGAAGGGTTAAGGAGATCTACTCTGCATTGTGCATTCGCCTTCACACTCACACAAACACCTTTATATCATATAAACAATAAACAATAAACCTGAGGGTCTGCCAGTAAGTATACAAGTAGCAACGCCAGCCGGCCTATATGCAGGCTGGGATGTTGGCCCAAATTTTGTTGCAAGTGTCTGAAGCCTCGTGGTGCTCCGCCCCCAACCCAAGGAGAAACGGCATTCCTCCTGAACCCCGCTAAACCCTAAACCCTAAACCCTAAACCATAGACTGTAGGTGCCAGTTTCTAAAGAGTTACTGAAGTGTTTCATAAGGAGTCTGGCGTGAGGAGGAGCGAGATGAGACTAATAGAGTATACCTGAATAGCTGTATTAACTGACACCGCTCATCACTTTGTTATACACATTTCGACACCTAACAAACACGTTAAAAACAAATAAATGCAGTAATATATATAAATATATATA
>CAJFCY010000637.1:0-11643 GCA_904066265.1 Eimeria zaria
GGGTTGCTGTAGCGCTGTCCCAACAGGCAGGCAGGTTCATGGTTGAATTCAGTGCGCGCCCCGCGACCCCCAATATATCGTTAATGCGGGGTCGCTTGCCTGCCTGCCTTATGTCTAGGCTTATATCGGTTGTTCGGTGGCTGTAATAATGCAGCCGCCTCTACCGGAGTCATGTTTGTCACGTGTGTTAACAAGGGCCTCCTCTCTCATACGTGTAATCTCGGTGGGGTTCCTACGGGTACACCCCAGGAGGCTTGGTATATCCCCTATATTTCTTCTGAACTGGCAACTTACACCATCTCCCGTTAAGAAACACATGAAGGCTGCTCGATCTAAAGTCCCAAGTTGCATTGTGCTTTACTAGGCAGTCAAGCCCGATGATGATATCGTAGAGAATAGACCCTACAAGGAAATCCCATGTGAAAAGCTCTCCTCCGCATAGCATCGTTACACGCGGCACCGTGTGGTTTATGTGGAGGATCTCTCCGTTTGCTGCTGTGAATGTACATGACTCTGGCAAAGGATGTACCTTCAGCCCTAGTCGCCCTACCGTGGTCTGTCGAATAAAGCTGCGTGATGCACCCGTATGCAAGAGCCCTTCGCATGCATATCCAGCAATCTCTAATCTTAATATCGCTGTTTTGCCTACTCCGGACAGGAGTCCTTCGTAACCGGAGTTGGCTATCGAGGTTTCTCCTCCCCTCCACCATAGCGAGTCTGGTGTCCCACCTGCTTCCTTCAGTCCTTCTTCCTTCCTTCCCTGGCCCTCTCCACTTGGTAGATCTGTCTCATGACTTTGGTCATCGTCTTGCGGACGTGCTGTCTGCACCTCCGCCGTCGGGATCGCCTTGCTTCCTTCGGTAGTATTCCTCTCCCGGCTACCTCTCTCCTCGCCGGTCGGGGGAGTTTCTACCTTTGGGTTCAGCGAACTTGGCTGTTGCTTGGGTGAGGAGACTTCGATGGCGTTCGACCCCGTCTCTACGGTGCCGCCTTTGCCAACGTGTGCAGTCAGCCTAGTACGTCCGTCTCCATTGACGTCTAGGCTTCCTAGTTTGGGCGTTTGCCGGGTCGTGGCGCTTCCCCGCCTTTCCCGTGGGGCGTTTCTTGAGGAAGATCGTCCCTCATAAGGAGTGCCCTCTCTCGGGGTAGCACACTGTGCTGCATAATGGTCACGTCCCGCACACCTGGAGCACGTTTCTCCTGGCCGCCTCTCCGCACCGTTACAAAGAGGGCAATACCTGTCTAGATGTCCCTTGCCGCAATACTCATAGCAACGCATCTCCACTTGGGTATCGCGTCCGGCCCCCCTTCTCGACGTATCCTGTCGCGTGTGGTTCCCTAGCCGTGAACCATGCCGCGTCTGTCCACTCGATGGTGAGTCGCGTCGTTTATCCGAATTCGAGGATGGCTTGTTCTCTTCCGTCTCCGAATCGCTTCGCAAGGCATCCTCTAATAGCCTTTGATTCCGTCGTCTCTTGTCCCGTGCTTGTTCCCAGACCCCTTGCATCTTATCTAGGGCTGCCGCTGCTTCCTCCCATGTCTTGTAGCTCTTCATACCTCGTCTAGTGAGCCATTTATAGCATTCCCCGGGTAGATTGGCCAAATAGAATCCCAATAGTTGCGAAGGAGGCATAGTCGGCCCTTGTTGTACAATTTGTGCGAAGCGGGAAGAATACACTACATGGTCCCCCTTCCAGATATTTTTGGCTATCTCCCGCATCATTCCTTTATGGGAGAGATTACAGAACCGCTGGTAGAAGCTTTGCTTAACGATACTCCAATCGTCCATACGCATTCCCCCATGATGCAGGTACACCCAGTGGCTGAGTGCGTCCCCTACCAGATAATATCTCATTTCGTTTCCCCATCGACGTCTGTCAATTCCCTGTTCTAGGAATGTCATCTCCACAAGGTCGATGAATTCCCGCATATTCAATCCGTTCTCACCATTATTATCCGGGGGGGAGCGTGGAGTCTGTTTCATATGCCTCAACTTCTTCTTAGCTTGACGGCTTGAGGAAGTTCTCTCCCGATGGGGCCCTTCTCGATCCTCATCGTCCCTTCGTCTCTCCGATCCTCTCCCTCGGCTTCTGCAAGCTGACTCCTGGCTACAGGTCGTACGTTCGCCCGTCTCCAGATCGGAGTCCGCCCTTTCGTGGACCTCAAACGTGTCGGGTGTTTCTTCCCTGGTTCTCCTTGCTATTCGCCATGAAGAATCCTTCATTCCCTTTCCGTCACGCAAGAGCATTGTGGGTCGATGCCAGTGGCTTATTCAATGTTTACGGTGAGTGCGCTAGAGTATGGGGCGGTCGCAAGGTGACTGCCCTTGGTTCGCATATTTGGCAGAGTTAAGGTGAGTTTTTCGGTAAATTCTCTTAGAAAAAAATGAAGAAGCCCGTCGTTTCACGACCTTTCAGTCCCTAGTGTGGTTTTATGGGTAGTAGTTCCCGGAGAAGCCCCTATTGTAGCGCTGTCTCAACAGGCTACTTGTACGAACACCCGTAAGTAACGTGGGATCCCCCTTATTGATGTTACTAAAATAGAAAGTTTCGGTTTATGTTGCGAATCGAAGGAATTTTCCACAGGAAAACTCTCTAACGACACTTTCCCACGGATCCCACACGGGATCCTTCCGCCTATCTACGTGCCATGGCCCCTAGTCGGCCAAGGCCTACGGTGGCTAGCGGTCGCGGCCGTCGGCATGGGTGCAGCTATGTGACTAATTACCTCTATCGACTTTGTCTTCTAAATTTTTACCTAATAAACCACTTTTGTACACCCAATTACTAGTGTCCGTGACCCTAACCGGTGTCAGGTAGTGGCGGCCCTACGGCCGGCACTACAGCTTCGATGCTGCAGCTGTGTGTAACCCTCTGTCTACAAAGAAAAACACAAAACAAATTATCATTTTAATTACATTAAAAAAACAAATATATTTATAAATTAAATATAAAACGAAGTTAGTTGACACTCAAAGTCAACTCGTATTTCCTGCGCAGATCGCACGCTATGACGTCAAGCCATCTCTATGCAATGATTGTGAATATCTGCAACAACAGTGTTAAATAAATATCAAGTATAGTTCTAAATAAATTTTAAATATATTTTTGATGTATTTATTGGCTAATATCGCGGCGAAATAACATTCTTTTCAATGTTTTTTGTATGCAAGTTTACGGTGTCACTTGCATATTATCTTGAATATAGTCGGCAGCACATACTTCTTCATATTTAATTCATATATACTTTGAATGTATGAAATAATAATATTTCAATTATTAGCAATCATAACATGTAAATGATTTCACTGAAAATAGTATTCAAACACGGCAGACACAGGGAAGCCTGCTCTGTAAGCTATCTATGAAAATCTTTGTTACATCTCGTGCGTACGGCTGCAGCATGTTCTGCTATTTCTCTGTATTATGGTTCCTATGAAGCTTGAAAGTATACTTCTACTTGTTTATAGGCTGAATATATGACGCTGTGTAGGTTTTTATCCTTTTTGGCTTAGACACCGTGACTCATGTGTTGGAGCCTTTCCCCAGGTACATGCGAGTAGCATACACATTTATTCTAATTTGAAGTATAGAATGTGTTCTAAAGGTATGTTAACTTTATCTAATACATATAAATGAAACAAAATGATGAAAACACTGCGAAACACTGTAAGAAGTTGAGTAACTCATTAATCCCAAACATCTGAAACTTCTGGTTCAGCATCAAGTACAAGCCAAGACATATATGAAATTCCTCGTCTTCTTTCTTCGAACCCACCAAACTATTCTTAAACCCGCCTATTAGGTACTAAATTTATCTTTAACTAGAAATTTCTCTGTTTTCACGCCGATCTGACCTTCAACATGAAACCCGCTGGCTTCAAACAAAGCTTGAAACGCAGCCAATAGTATAAAATTCGAGCTAACCTGTAGAGTTTAGCTTCTATCAATCGAGACATTTGCTAAAAATATCTACCTGCTTAGTACGCATGAAAGAAATTATCTCATCTCTGCCTCCTTCCCCTGTTTTTCATGTATTAACTGTATCGATTCTCCTAAAACAGCTGCCTTTCTACGGTCATTACGAAAAATAGTATAAGCATCTCTGGTGTTTCTGGCATAACACAGCACTACCCTAAAGCCACCTGGCTTTATTCTCCTTATCAGGCTGCTTCAACTCTTCTACCCTTAACGAATGCAATCGCCATTGCAAGTACTGAGGTGTACGTGCGCTGTTTATCGTCTCACAGCAGATAAAACAATATCAATGCTGCCTTCTGAAGGCATCATTGTCGCCTATTCTTAACTAACCATAGAAATGGGTGGGATTCTGTCGAGGTGAACGCGTGCACCAATGAAGTGTCAATACTATAAAAATAATATGACTTACGCCTTCATTAAGTCTGCATTTTCTGCAAGAGCTGTACCGGTTCTACTGTACTGATTGCTATTGGCTAGAGTTAGTCGCAGAGGTTGAATATACAAGCGGGTTTCAGCTTGTCACTGCAGCTTCCTATATGATATCCCCCTTCGCAGCCCGCGCCTAGCCGTAGCAACTGTTGTTCGTGAATGCAAACTTGACTAAGCAGGAACTTGATTGAAGGTGGACTTTTATTGCTGCTGTCATTCCTTTCGGTCCCGATGCTGCAATGCATGTAGTTAGTGTGACTAGGCACACAGTTTTTGATTGTACAGCGATTAGTATACACTGCTATAGATTGTCATGCAAGTGATGAGGAGGTTTGAATTTCAGACGAAACGTCAGAGAGTATCGAGGGGCTTTACCTTTTTTGCTGCAAATAGCCCCCATAACTAATCAGTGTTATACAATACATTGCTCAATTGTGATGATGAAGTTTGCTGCTTAAGCATCTTCTTATTAACTGTGCAGGGCTATTAGGTGTAATGTGGCTGTTATGAGCTGCAATAAAATCGAAATACTTAACAGTTAATGCTTAAGATAATATATTTCTCAAAGTGACTGAACTCCTCAGTCTGAGGACTTTCTAGGCACAGCACTCAAAGGACTTGTGAATATGCAAGTCGTACAGCAAGACATGCGCAGATGCATGCGTACGCAAACAGCCTTCTAATGCATGTATAAACAGTGCAGGCGGATAGTAAATAATTGCTTTGCCCTTCGTAGAAGGCGTTCATACAAGTAGAAATGCATGCTCTGCAACTTCAAACAGTCAGTAACACACATGTTATGTTGTATTCAATGTAGTGCACTTAACTCAGATAGATACCTACGCGAGTTTCTGAATGCGGCTGTGTTGTAGGTTTTTCTCCAAATACCATCCAAATGTTACATTCCACTAAGTTAGTTTGGAATTCACTAAGAAAGACAAAAGAAAATGAATCCTCTAGACAGCGTCGAGAGGTCATAGGTGCCATCTGCTGCATATTTAAGTGCGTTTGAACAACAATCATAGGCCTATCAGTCATGCGAACATCATCAATTATATGACGCAATGGTATGTGCTATTATCATAACAACCATAGTTTCAGTGTATTCTGCCGAATGCTTTTCGCAGCTGGGGCCTGAGTTGTGGCCTTTTACCATTGAGGAGCTAGAAGGCAGCACCTACACATTTCAGAGATATTTCTTGAAATTCATTCAATAAACTAAAAGGCAACATTACCAACGCCGAATGTTGCAAAGTTGTCGATTACCACAACAACAGCAACGGCCAGCAGAAGTTGTATTTGCTGCTGCTCCATGGTGTAATCGAAGTCAGGGCTCCCATGAAGTATAATACTCATGTGCTAGTATTAATAAATTCAATTAAAAACCAAACATTTTGGAAGGCAAACGGCTCCAGCAACACAACATCACAACACCAAGATCTGCATGAGGCCCCTGCGCGCTACGTACGGATCGGTTTGCTGCGCAAGAGGTCTGCCCACCTAATTCTTTACTTCGTAACAACGAAATGTGAAAGTGCATTAATTACTACAATATTTTGAAAGTTAGTTTTGTATTATTTCTTTCTTCGCCTTCTTCTTCCCACGCCCACACCAATACCCTTTTTCTCCGCCTCCGCGCCGCCTATCGTCGCTCGTGCTCTTCGTTGTTTCAGTGTCTAATGTTGTAGATGCATAAACAAACGAAAAAACAATGACAGAAAAAGAAACTTTTCCGTTTCTCCCTCAACGTTTCTACTCGAAATACGTAAAAGAGGGGAAGACTAACAGTGTGGGAGATCTTGCGCACGACCGCCAACAACGTAGGAGGGATGGTCGCTTAAAAGGATCCTTTACATTATTCGTGTTTATTGCTGCTGCTAGTATATTATTTCTCATTTCTAGATGCGCCATACAAGTCTTGAGCGCAAGGACGGGCAGCTCCAGGAAGCTAGCAGAAGAGGTGCGAACAGAATAATCTTGAAATAATGTATCGAGTGACTCCAATGTAGCTGAGTCCATATTCATTGTTGCTACTTCTCCTGTTGCTGTCGCGCTTCCTGCTGCTGTTCCTGCTGCTCCTTGTGCTGCTCTTGGTCCGCGTGCTGCTGCTACAGGTGCTGCTGCTCGTGTTGACGCTGCTGTTGCTTCAAGATGAAACAGCAAATCAACAACTTCTTCGTTTAGAATGGGTTATGACGAGTTGTCTTCCCCCCTTTACATGCTATGCAGGGTCACCAGTGGCCGAGCCTGAGGGAGTTCTGCAAAGAAGAGTTTCGATATCCACAACATCAACAGGCAGAGTCGCCTCCGCCTGAAGAGCCACAAAGAGATGCAACCCCCGAGGATCCCGAAGTGTTGTATGACTTTTGTGGACTACCAAGTGTTGATGTAAGCATCTTCTGTTACTCTTCTGAGTGTATGACTGCTCATGTGCTGTTTTTTTCCTTGTTTTCTACCTGCTAAATTACGGAGGTACAGGATATACTGTTCTGATGCGCAGGGGGTTGACAGCACGAGGGAAGATTTGGTAGAAATGCTGAAAATTTTAGCTGGACTTGCGAAATCTGGAGGTGGTAGGGCAATATTTTTTGTTTTCTGTTGCACAAGTTACGGGAAGGTAGACTGCTGCTCTTTACTGCTTCTAGGGGAAGCAGCCGGCTCCTGCTGATCTGTACCTGTTCGTATTTGTTGCTGCTGGACGTTGATGCAGAAGCTTTCGCAGGTATTTTCAATGTTTCGTATGATGGAGTCACTGTGAAGATAATCGTCGAGAAGACGGTGAGCTATCATGTGGCCTAATAGTGTTTTTTCTCCTTTCTCTTTGAAACATTTCAGAAAGTGAACTGTTGTCGAAACACTACAACAATCACAGCATGTAACAACAAAAGTGTTTATTCGTACAGACGCTTTGCTGCGTTTGTCTTCTTCTCAGGGAGGTCCTCCAGGATGGCCTTTCGATTCTGTAAGAACGACCCTTACAGCAGTGCAGCTTTTCGAGAGGTTGCCAGCCTCTGTGTATCTCTGTTGACTGTCGCTACGATGATTTCACCCGTTTGATCTCCTATTTATCTTGCTTTATTCTGCATGCAGTCCCTTAAACATGCAGGAGAAAAAGTAGAAAGGGCTCTTGTCGCCGTCGTGCAAAGCGCCAAACAAACGGATCGTAAGCATGAATGGATGCACTCGGTGACCAACTTAATAATCTGCAGTAAACAAATAATTCAAATATTACTCAGTCTTCCTGAAAAGCTTAGGGTTTGCTCTCATGTTTCGGTTTCGAGCAACCCCCAGTGCAGCCTTCGGATGGCACGTATGCGCACCACGTTTTAATGAAATGAATCATTCCCCATCAGAAACCTAACTTTACACACCCTATCTTGCTGCTGATGATTTTCGTTTGCAGCTGCAGGCGGGGCAGTGCAGGTGACAAGCCTTACGGTAGATCTTCCCGGAGGCCAAACAGGAAGAGTAAAATTCACCCTGGTTGGTACGTTTTGCTCTGTTTCGCATTCAAATCAATTCATTTAGCTCGTCTTATCTTCAGTTCAGCATGCATGCTCTTGCAAACAAGTAGTGCGCGTTGCCATGCAGTGTTCATCTCTCAATTGACTTATGTGCTCAAAATTTATCATTGTGACTTCTAAGCTTTTCTGCTTAGTTTTATCGATTCATAGGATATTGATCTTCGCGTTTCTTTCAGTATTTCGTGACGGCGCACTCAGCTTTTGGTTGGTCGGCACAGGATGCATCGCTCAAATTTCAGTAAAGCGTCTGCGCGTGTTCATGATTGAATCCTCATAATGATTGTTTTTATGCATCTGACATCGGAGTATTATCAATATGAACAAGTATGATCTGGGAAAGGTAGTGATGACCCGAAGTCTTGACTCTTCACCAACTTCTGTGTGTACTTTCCTCCTTTACAGCGGGCGACCCCGATCGTATGCAGGGAGAAGATGAAGTCGAATATTTTGTTTGAGGAAATTTGAAGGATCTCGTCATTATTGTTTGCTTTGCGTCACCTTGCTGCCAGTTAGAGCTGCAGTTCATCATCATTCAGTTGCACCAGTCTTCACGAACAGGAAGTGGGAGCTATTATTAAAGGTCCATCGTGAAGACGGAAGATTTGCGCGAAATTGTCTGCACTATTTCGCCTTAAAGAAGGTTACTTTCGTGTAGTTGACTATTTCGCCTTAAAGAAGGTTACTTTCGTGTAGTTGAACTACACAATGCAATAATAGCGCTAAAATAGCTTTTTTGCCGACTTTCTCCTTGATTCGAGTTTTCGACCTACCGGAAATTCAAGTCCCTCGTTGTCCTCCCTTCAGCAGGGCACGTGCCATGTATACGCCTTCTTCAGGTTGTAGTTCACATTCCAGTTGCAGGAAGATTAGAAAGGCATGAAGGCGAGATGAGTGCCTCAGATATTTACGCCAAAACCTCTGCAGCATAGTAGGTAGGACCTTTGAGAAAAATGTCGCTAGAGAGCTCACGGCACGATGAATAGTTTAGTGAAACAACGGGTAGATAGACAGAAACCCGAGCACTGTGCATCAGTTCCACCCATTGTTAAAAGGGAAGGAAAAACAACAAGAGGGGTGTGGGTATGCATCTTCACTGGCGCAGTGCGTGCTTTGCTTTCGGATGCGGAGAGGAGTACAACTTGCAGATCAACCACGGGAGATGGTAGTATTTTACGTGAGGCGACCTAAAGACATACTGGTGAAACAAAGTGCTCGTTCGTGCCAGATCAAAGAGCTATTACCTCACTTGAATTCGAACAACACAATATGGAAGAAGGGCATCAGCACGTTCCCTGGGGACGCTGCCTTGTCTAGCCCGAAGCTCGTAAAATATATTCCCTTCTCCCGTGGGTGGCCGAGGGGCTTTACACGTGGAGCCGTTGAACGAAGTACTATATGCGCTTACACAAGCAAGCCTTCTTATCTGCTCAGCATTCGCTTAAGCCGTGGAAAAACATAGTATCACCCTTCCCTTGTTTTGAGAGGTAGGCTGCTTCGAGCTTGCTCCATTGTAGCCGCCCACATGTTGTAACGTTTCCGCCGTTGTATGCCTAAAACCTGACCTTTAAATCAAATGTTCCCCTGCCCTTAACCAATGTTTGGCCTACTATGTGTGTCCCGCGCTTCAAACTGGCTGCAAAGAAGACGCGAGGAGGGTCGAAGTCCTAATTAACGTCTCAAATTTCGATTAAGTCAGTGATTGCTGGAAAGGGAGTAACGTGTATTTGTGCAATTAACCCCTGTACAGGGCGGGCACTGGGAGGCTCGACTAGGGGAGCCTAAGACCGAAGATCGATTGAGTAAAACTCCTCCCTGTCGGGGGTGCAGTAGCCTTTTTAACCTACACTTTTTGTTAATTAACTGTTTTATTTTATGAAATTCTTTCTAATTACCTAGATATTTCTGCAGATATTTGTGCTGCGTGCGCAATCGAAGATGTCTAGGATCGAGTGAGTGCACGTGGGTGCACGAGACAGCCACGAAGGGGGGATCCGCAAACGTTTCGAGTCTCCTCGCTTTTGATGCTAATTTATTTGTGTTTTTTGAATGAAGAGGGTTTTTATTGTTCACAATTAGAACCCTTACCATACAGAGTCCCATCTCACGCGGAGAGTGACTTCACCTGTTCCCCATGGTTTTGCTTTGCAAGTCCACTGGCCTATCGTGCTTTTTTCTCGGAGATTTCCGTCGTAACAGCTGACAACGGACCCCTTTTCTTCTTCCATTTAAACTTTTCTAGCATTATCTGTTAATGCAATGGCGGCGCAGATCGACCTATTGAGTACCGAAGTGCAGGAGGGCACTCATGGGTTCAAGGCGACTTACCAGTCTCGCCCTCAAGAATGGATGAATAGACCAAATAGGGGAGTCCTGCAACGCAGGCAGAGAGATCGAAAATCAATGATTCTCCTGTTGCTTTTTTCAGCAACTATTTTGTCTCTTGCGCGCAAGGGATTGAATGTCGTGAGCCGGTCAACGTATCCCTAGCATAGCCCCCGTTCGCCCCTGGTTGTTTACTTCTCCTACACTCACCGCCGGGGCATCCTTGTCAGCACTATTGATGTTCTTGTCAGTAGAGCCAGAACTCTGTCTTTCTGTGTGCCTGTCTCCGAGGAATTTACACAGGGCGCGCTAACCGTGTTCCAAGTGCTATACTGTTTTTGTTCCCGTTCATGTTGTCGTCTGTACGCTGCTGCCTTCCTTCTGTTGCATGTGTGGCATCTACTCTTCGACTGTTGATAGACATTTTTTCTTATCGAGTATTCTTGATCGGGCGTGTCGTTTGTTGCTCGGTGCATACTGTTTGCATATTGTTGTGTGTTTCTTGCCTCCGTCTGCTTCTCCTCGCCAATGAACATTGTTGATTTGTCTCCACTCTTGGGCACTCAGACATTTGGAGACCGTTCCGAAGCTTCTGAAGTGCGTGAAAGTGAAGAAGGGTTTCCGTTTGAAGGCCGAGACGAGGGAGGGCAGCTCGTTGGAAATGCTGACGATACGCGCCTCTTCCCGTCTGTGCATCACCCACAGGTGCGCATTCCTTTTCCTATGACATTTCTCCTTGTACTTTAAGTTGACTTCGTTTTCCTTTCGTATGGCAGTCTGAACGCTTCGGCTCAACACTGTATCAAACAGCAGGATATCAAACAGTAGAGAAGCTTCAGCTACACTCGTTCGCGCGGGCTCTCTACACTTGACCTCTTAAAGAATAACAACAACGCTTGTGCGGTTTCTGCTGCTATTGTTTTGTAACACTCAGACACGGCGAATGCTCTTTGAAGTGATGCGTTTTGCTTTGCATTCCCAGGAGGCTTTTGCGGGTTTCAGTGCTCGTGAGTTCCTCGCACCTCGCATGGGCAGTGTATATATATATATTGTATATATATACACTGTATATATATATATATATATATCTTCGTACAGGGAAACATATACTAGATATATGCGCGCATGTATACATACGTATCCACATTGGGTATAGGCAGTGCAACATTTATGCATATATACATACAATACATATATAATACATATTATATCTGCACAATTAGACGAAAGCTCATATAGATGCACTTACATTCACGGCTGCATTTAATTCATCTGTATCTTCATCTCGCAGGGTTCTTCGTGAAAGACAATGAGGGAGTACAGCTACAAGTTGACGTGCGATTAGAGGTAGGCAGCCGCCGATTAGCAGAAATATATTATATATATAT
>CAJFCY010000638.1:0-11630 GCA_904066265.1 Eimeria zaria
ATATATATATATATATATGTAAGGAGTAGAGTCACCAGTGCACGCAGTGGCAACAGCCTAAGGCATAGCGGTAGCTCGGAGGTGGTTGAGTGGCTGCGGAACAAGGAATGGCGTGATGGTAGCTAACACAGTTCTGTTTTTTTTTAGATGCTCAAGGACGTACGTGATGACTAGACTAGCATAACTCGAAGCAGTTGATCTGCAGCTATTTCTTGGATGAAAACAGCTTACTGTGTGAAGTATGGGTTTGTGGGAACGAATACTGCGTTGATTAAGGGCGATGCAAATAGAGCCTTAGGACATTACTCGGGAGACCGACAATCATGCGTTTAGCTAAGTAACGCACTGGTATCTGCATGCAGGCACTGGGACGGGTAAGCTGGTACTGCGTTTTTTGGTGTCTGTACTGATGGCCTTAGGAGTGAATTGCAATATATCCATTGAAGTCTGTGCCGTTGGCTGTTGGCCAGATGGGTTGGCCGTTGAGTTGGGTTTTGCGCACAGCGGTGCTGAATAGACGGAAGACTGATGTTTCGTGTTGCGTGGATCAGAGTAATGGACACAGCATACGTCCGCGTGCCTTGGCCTTGATTCGGGTAGTTTTCTGTGGATGTAGTGAGGGGTAGATAAAGGGGGGTTTGAGGGGTGCATATGTTGGTGTATGTTTGGGGACTTGTTCAGGAGGCAAAGAACGTGTGTTATTAGCTCACCGCTGGTTACTGAGTGCTGGTTCGGCCTGACGGTAGGTGCATGTGCTCATAGGCTTGCTTTGTTCATTCGAGGTGTTTACTGTAGACGCGCTGGGAGTGGCAATTTGGTTGTCCGGTATGTGATATAATTAGTCGTAAGCGTAAACGCGAACTGCAATCCGTCGTTTGGAAGACTTGTGATGCATCTGCTAGCTATCCTAGCATCATGTGATGATGTGCGGACGCGCCGGTGGATGTTCGAGTAAGCTGGAAGCGCTACAAGGGCCTCGTTGTTTAGATCCAGTCATGGGTTTGCCACACACACCTAACGTATGTTTGAACCCATTATTTTATATTGTAATGAAGCGTTTGTTCGGCGGGTAATGTTCCCCTTCAGCTAAATGTGGTGCGGCGTCCCTGGGATTCCAGCAGAGTACTATAGGGCATGCGGTGTACTTTTGTGATGTGGGCAGCCACCTGCGTTCATTTTGCGGAGTTTCCATTCGCTGGTGTTTTCTGGCCGAGCTACTGTTGTGTTCTACATTCTCACGCCGATTGCTGCTACCACGCATGCCGGTGTGAGGCAGGGAGGAACATTCTTGACTCTCATTTAGCTTGCTACTCAGTTGTCTGAATATGTACCATTGCTCATCTGACTGGCCAACTTAGGTTGATTCAAAACTAACCAGCCGTTTGGCTAGCAGTACTTAGCCTCTTGATGAATGGTCGTCAAGTGTTGTGAGCAATACGAAGGAGTTGTAGGGACGTGTCAGCTTGCGAGCGTCTGGTTGGGCTATGTACATAACCCTGCTGAATGCACGAGCTCATGTCGCAGGAAGCGAGTCGATAGAGCCTACATCCTATTCGTTGTCAACAACAAAGTCACAAGCCGGTTAATTTGCGCCAGCTACAGGGATCTACGCGCCTCAGTCTCTCCGCTGAAGGAGTATCGATGCAAGGAGTGTCGATGCAGCCGCCACCCAAGCTTCCTGAATGCTGGGATGTCTTGATGAGGCGGCAGTGCCGAATCGTGCCTCTTGCTTGATTTTCTGATGGATAGTCTCCTGTATTTCCAAGCAAGTGTGCACATTCTGATTAAAACGGACAGTTCTGGCAGTGTCATTCACACTGGGGTGAGCATTCTGTCATCTACGTTCTATCGTGCTGACCCAAACGTTTGCCGCCCTTTGCAGCAAGAGCTACAGTGCCTCAAACAACTGCAAACAGGTTCAGCCTCGATGTGCGCATTGCCGCACATACCAAATGCAAGCGGACCATCCTGCCATTTTTCACACATTTGATACAAAGCGATCCGCGTCCGCACACACTTCGAATCAGGCATAGGTTAGCGAAACAGTCGCAGAACAGTTGGTGAAGAGTCTTAGTGTTTAAATAAGCAGTATAAGCCCTACCTTCCCTCACAGTGCACGTAGAGCTTTATTTGCGCGTCCTACTGTATCTTACTGTATCGGCAGTGACAAGCTTTAGATACCTGACTTCCACAGCCAAGCAACAGGCTTTTTCTACTGTATGTATCAAATGAGGCTTCCAGATCAAAGAAGCAGATATGTTCTCGTGTACTTACGAGGCACACGACCTTCGCGAGTGCATGTGCAGAGGAAATCCCAAAATGGATACAAACCATGCGCAAGAAAAAGTAGCTGCAGGCGTTGCAAACGTGAACGTCCACATTCGTCCCTACGGCAGCCGGGTAGCGGATACCATGGCCTGGGCGACGGGATGGAGTCCGAGCATGCATTCATATGCATAAGGTTTCTGCTCTAGTTTGCGCATGGAAAGTGCAGCCACTTGCCCTATCTCCCTACGCCCAGTGAACCACCAGGACGAGCAGCAACACTATACGCTTTGCTGCTTCTCATTGGTCTCCTTTCAGATGGACACGTCTCGCGTCGAGCTGCACGATGCTGCAACACCGAAAGAGGAGAGATGCACGAAGGCAACGAAGCGTTCAGCAAGTTGTTCCAGCCGGCTGCAGCTCGACGCATGCTGCCCAGGGCCTATGGACGAAAATTACTATGAAGCCAAATTAAAAAGGAGCAGACCTTACGCGTTTTCCAGCTACTGTTCTGGACGCTCGCGCAGCGCGCGGAATTCTTTAAGCCATGGATGCTGTAGGGCTTCCCGAGGCGTCAAACGGTCGTCGGAGTCCCAACGCAGACATCCTGGGGTAAAAAGAACAGTACAGCAGACAGCACACGGCATTGAGAGTTTATGCACAGCAGCAGCTGGCGCAACGACCAAGAGAACAGCGATGCAAGCTTAACTGCAAAGAGGGGCTCGCTCTAACGTGTGCGTTGATCAGCAGGCAGGTTGTTGGGATATAAAAGGGATACTTACCTTTAAGGAAGTCTACAAAAGTACTGTCTGCCGGTTCAACTGCTTCTTCGAGAGTTGTGCAGCGCCGCGTTCCGCCAGAATTCGGTGTATCTCCCTTCCGTCTGGTGCAGCGGGCATTCAGAAAGGAAAAGCCCCCATTTGCGTTCCTTTCAAAGAAGACTGCAGATCTTGGCGATCGCAAGATCAAATCCGTGGGAGGGAAGCCCAACAACGAAGCAATTGTTTGCAGCTGGTCCTCCTCATCGACCCCTGGAAACAGCGGGCTTCCTGTATGCAGCTCCGCCAGGACACATCCCAAAGACCACATGTCAATGGGGGGCCCGTACGGGAGGCCAAGCAAAATCTCGGGTGCCCTGTAATATCTCGATTGTATATATGCGTTGTGCTGCTGGCGGCCTTCCCTGCAACTGCTGCCGAAGTCAATCAGCTTCACGGTGCTCTTGCGACCCGCAACCAAGGCGATGTTTTCGGGTTTTAAATCGCAGTGGACAACCTGTGCCTTCTTCAACAGCCTCAGCGCTTGCAGCAGCTGCACAGCCACGCTGCGCACCGCCATCGGCGCGAACCCCCGAAATTTGTTGCTTTCCAGAAGCGCATAGAGGTTATAGCTCAGCAGCTCAAAGGTAAGGACCAAGTGCCCCCGAAACATGAGGCTTTCCCGAAGTCGCACGATATGGGCCTTTCCAGACTTGTCCAGTGTAGACAGATGCTGCAGCACATTTACTTCTTCGCGTCCCTGGGCGTGGAAGTTGCTTTGGTTTTTTAAGATCTTCAAAGCCACTTCCTCGCCCGTTTTGTGGTCGAGGGCACGGAATACGCGGCCAAAGGAGCCAGTTCCAAGCGGTTGCAGAAGTTGATAACGATAACAAATGTGGTCATTTGCAAAGACTACATAGTCTCCTTTCGAGTCGCAGAAGTAGCTGCATGCGCTGTCACTCGTCGCGTTTATGAGCTGCCGGTTGCTTCTGCTCATCGTGCTGCCCTTGCTTGCAGCCAAATCTCCATACGCGTCACTCTCGCCTCCACTGAGAACAGGCCTTGACGCTGGTGGATGGCACAAAGTCTTGGGTGGCTTCCCCAAGGCCCTCGCTACACCCCGAGCCCCAGCAGCAGCAGCAGCAGCAGCGGGAGTAAATGGGCCTCCGTAAATAGCTGCTCGTTCATTGCCTGCTGGCTTCTCCCTTAAAGACCCCCAGTACCAGACAGTGGGGTATTCAAGGACTTCGCTGCGCTCCCACGGTGTCAGTTGAAAGGCAAACTGCCGCAGCACTGCAACAGCTGATAGGGCAGGCGACCCCTCCCTGGCAACCACCCTTGCAGTTCCCGCAGCTGCGTCCTTCTCGTGTGCTTCCCCGACAGCTCCCAGCGCCGCTTTTGCTGCAATTCCTGCTGCTTCTCTTCGTGAGGTGTCTGCAGAGGCCGATCGCCCTGACGTTCCCATTGCCGCTTGGGTATCGTTGTAGAGAAGCCTGGCTGGACGATGCAGCGGTTTCTGTGGCATCCCCGGTTGCTGCTGCACCTGCTGCAGCTGCTGTTGCTGCTTATTGTGCTGTGCTTGCTGCTGTGTCTGTACTTCTTCTGCTTTTTCGGCTACTGGGGTGCCCACGCTCCTCATAGGCGCATCCCCTGCGGGGGAAACGCGCCCATGGGCCCTTTCCGCTTTTGCTGCTACGCGGAGTCCTCGGCTCAGTGGCACGGATGGTAGGGCTCCTGTTGCACGAGGCTGTGCAGCTGCAGTGTCTGGGGGAGCTTCTGGCTGCTTCTCTGTTGTTGCTGCTGTTGCATGCAACCCTCTAGGACGTATCGGATGTGCAGCAACAAGCGAAAATTGACGCGTAACGCGCAGATGATGCGGCAGCACTTTCCTGGGAACCCGTTTGCCTTCGAAGGACATTGGTGCAGTTGGTGCTCCTGCTGCAGCAGATGTCGCTGTTGTCGCAGTTGGTGGTGCTACTGTTGCAGCTGGTAGTGCTACTGCTGCAGCTGGTGCAACCGTGGCTCCTTCTACTGCATTCGGCCCACTTAAAGGGCTGCCAGTGTGCCTTGCCGTCGGGCGCAACACACCTTCGTGATATGCGTGCTGCCTATGCTGCTGCTGCCTCTGCTGCTGCTGTCTCTGATGTTTCAACTGATGCTGCTGGGGCGCTATCAGCCAATCTACGGCAGCTGCCTCGGTGCATAATAAACTCCCTGTTTTGAGCGCTGTCGTGGCTCTGGGCGGTAACTGCGCAGGAGGCGCATGGCTAATATCCGATGTTGCAGGTTCTGCTGCCGCCTCTGTTGTTGCTACTTCCTCTGCTATTGCAACTCCTGCTGCTACTGCAGCAGAAGTTGCAGCAACAGCCGCAGCAGCAGCAGCTGTTTCCGCGGTTACCGCTGCTGCTTCCATCGCTACAGCGTCCACTGCTGCTGCTGCCTCGAGTGTACCTGCTGCAGCTGCGGCAGGAGAAGACGGCAGGCTCTCCGCTGCCGCACCTTCTTCGTCTTCTGAGTCTTCAGCCCTTAAAGCTGATTCAAATAAGTTGGTTACTGCACGGCGGCTCGTGCTGCTGCTGCTGCTGGTGCCGCTGCTGCGGTCTCTTGTGCTACTGCTGCCTTCAATTGTAATCGCTTCCCAAGCAACAGGGTGCTCTTGAGACTGCTTCGCTTGCTGCTGCGGCTTCCCGAAAGAACGAGGAAGGCAATATGCCACGGGTGTCTCCTCAGCTCCTGTTGCTCCTTCTGCAGGGTCCCTCACTGACTGTTCATCTCCAGCTGTTTCGCCAGCTGTTGCGAGAGCTTCTCCTTCACTGCCGCTGCTGTAGCAACGAGAGAACTGCAGCAGCAGCTGCTGCGGCTGCGGCTGCATCTGTTGTGTTGGAATATCGTCTGATGACGCAACTGATAAGAAGGACTCGATGCTGTAGAGGTTGCACTGTTGCTCAAGTGTGTGCACCGTATCGTGCCGTTGCCGATGTTCCTGTTGCTCGTGCTGCTGTTGCTGCTGCTGCTGTTGTTGTTGCTGCTGTTCTTGTTCTTGTTCTCGTTCTTGTTCTTGCTCTTGTTCTTGTTCCTGTTGCTGCTGCTGTTCCCGCTTCTGCAGCGAACACGTCGAAGACGAGCTCCTGCTGTAACCAAGCACCGTTTCTGAGGCACAGACGGAGGAGCTGCCTGAGTTGTCGCCCGTGCCTGTATATGCTTCTGCAGTGGAAGGCACTACGCCGACGGAAGCAGCAGCAGCAGCGGCAGAAGAAGGAGCAGCAGCACCCGAACCAGCTGCAGCAGCCTCAGCTCGATCTCCCCACCTGCCAAGGAACTTTACCCATGTTGTTTCAAATGGTTTCCTTCGCGAAGTTGCTGAGTCACCCTGTTGCTGCTGCTGCTGCTGTTGCTGCTGCTGCTGTTGCTGCTGCTGCTGTTGCTGCTGCTGTTGTTGTTGCTGCTGCTGCTCTCTCCGCCGCTGCTGGCATTGGTATTGTTCGTGCGCCTGCTCCCCTGCCCAATTACTTGCCCGCTTCGGCACATCTTCAGCTGTGGACTCCGTCTCCGGCCCACGAAGCAGCAGCTCCTGGCACTGGTGATGATGCTGCTGCTGCTGTTGTTGTTGTTGTTCCTTCTGGACAGAGGATGACGGCGGACGTCTCTGAAAAGAACGCAAGGCGAGTGCTGCAACAGCAGCAGCAGCCATGAACTTAGGTCTGCTCCTCGAATTGCGTGCATATTTCGTCTGCTGCTGCTGCTGTCCCTGCTGCTGCTGCTGCTGTTGCTGTTGTTGTTGCTCCTGTTGCTGTTGCTGTTGCTGTTGCTCTGGTTGCTGTTGGCGTTGCTGCAGCATATCCGTATCGGCTTGTTTGGAAGAGAGCTGCTTCCGCCTCTGGGGAGTAGAACCAGGCTGCTGCAGCAGCAGCAAACCTGCTGAAGGATTGTGTGCTGCCGCCCCCAATCCTTCAGCTCCTACGGAAAGAGGCGTAAAGCAGCAGCTGCTGCCCATCGACTCGCTGCAGCCGGCCTTCATTTCCCTACCAAGCCTCTCCATCTTCCACAAAGACACTGTCGTAACCGTGTCCCCCATGCTGTTGCTGCTGCTGCTGCTAATGATGATGGCACTACCGATAAGGCTGCAGCTGCTGTTGATACGAATGCAGCTACAGCTGTTGCCTCGTCTTCATTCCCTCCCGCGAGTTGGTCACCCGCTGGTCCTGAACTGCAACCACAGCTAGGCCAGCAAGCAGCAACAGCTGCTGCTGGTCTAGCTGCTGCTGCCTGGGCTTCTTGAGGAGCGTTCAACTTTACAATGATTATTCTTTAGCTCGAATCAAAGCAGAGAGAGGTGCAAAGCCAGCAACACCGAACAGTAGAATAACATACAGCAACAACAGAGAGAGACAGTAGACCGCCCAGACCGACTGCATGGAACCCTCAGCCCCAGAAGGTCCTGTAATTCTGCAGTAGCACTTGGGCTGCTGCTGATGCTGCTGGTGCTGGTTGCTGCTTGCAGCTGCTGCTCCACTTCCTGCTAGTGGAGCTGCGCGGGGTCCAGTCGACGCGCAGATCAGGGCTTCTTATGCGCTACAGAAGAGCAGCAAAAGGCAGACAGCGGGGTTCTATGATGCAGGACTGCAAGAGGAAACGCAGCCACAGTCACGGCAGCAGCAGCGGAGCAGCCCGGTTCACTCGCGGGGCAGGGCTGCTGCAAGCTAGCTGGGAAACAGCTAGAAGAGAATAACACATCCCATTGTAGGCAGAAGCAGCAGCAGCTTGCGCTGCTGCTGGTGTGTGTCTGCTGCGCTGCTGCAGCCTCGATCCGCAGCAGCCGCAGCAGCCGCAGCAGGGGCTTAAGAGTGACCTGTCCTGGGCGATGGAGATGACAGCCCGCAGCTGCTGCCGTTAAGCACAAGGAACAGCATCAAAATAAAACAATATATTCCCTCAAACTCCTCCTTCCCAAAGAAAGCCGCGCATGCGGCTCCTGCTCCGGCCAAGGCACTGTCTTGCATGATGTAGTCTGCCCTAGGGGCTCGTGCAAGCTTCTGCTGCCGCTGCTGCTGCTGCAGCTGCTGCTGTTTTTGGTTGTGAAGCTTGACTTCCTCTTAGAAATAGCTCCTTAACTGTTTATCTTTGTATTAGTCACTCTGTCACAAGAAGCAAAGAGGGCCCGCGCCAGTTTTGCTACTGGTACTGTTGCTACTGCTGCTGCTGCTGCTGCTGGGTCTGCTGGTCCAGCAGCAGCAGCAGGAACGATAACATTAGAAGAAGGTGAGTGTGTTGGTGCCGCAACCTGGCATTCTATGACATGCTTGTTTTGTATCTTACAAGATTCTCTTGTTTATAATAACGCTGAGGCTGTTGCTTCAGCTTTTCGTGTTGCTCCGCTGCTGGGAAGCTGTATCTGAGACCGCACCAGCAGCAGCAGGACAGCAGCAACCGCAGGTCGCAGCAAGTTCGGTGTTGGTGGGCTCTTCCCTGAATTCAGTTCTAAGGCATCTACTCAAAAGTAAAGGAACAGCAGTCTTTCTGAGCAGCAAAACTAGCCGGCGGCCGGTTGCAGCATCGGCGGGTTGCCTCGTGGAGCTGCTGTTGGTGTTTAGGGGGTTACTGGTACTACTTCTTTACAGCAGATCGTGCCACACCACCCCGCTGCAGTGGCAGCAAGTTGAGTGGTGAAGGCTTCAGCATCGGCTTCCATTGCTGCACCCGCTATGCACTTTGCTGTTGCAGTTGAAACACCTCGTGTTTCCACTGCAGCGGCTGCCGCTTCTCACTCGCCTTCACATGGAATTGCTTCTGTTGTGTTTCTGGAACGTTTTACCGTTGCCTGTTTCTGGAGGCCCAGAATCAGCAGCAAAAACAGCACCAGGCCTGCTGGGAAGCGCTCGGTGCCAATCGAGAGTCATTGAAATGCCAGGGGCAAGGGCAGTTTTGTAGGCCTTTACTCCCTCTGTACGTCTGGAAAAAAGCTGTAAAGATTTATTGTGCAATAGTTCTAGCAGAAGGGATAGTCAGTGGCTACTGCATCTGCTGCCGCGGCAGGCACGTAGTTAACTGAAACGGCTGCAACAGCGGCACCAGCATCAGCATCTGCTGCTGTACCACCAGTAGCGAAGCGCAGCAGGCTCAGAAGCTGCACGTACAGACAAGTAACGAGCAGCTTCTAGAAGGGGAGCTGCCCCTGATACACCCGAGGGTTCCGTCGTGTACTGCTTGCAACAAGGTGCGACGAGGGTCCTCGCTCAGTGTAGAGGATCAACATGACCTCCAGTGCATTCATAACGATTTTAAGATTAGAAGCCCCATAAAGCAGCTGGACCCCTCTCCTGCATCCAGCTGTCCCGCTCACATTGCGCTGACTGCCTGAGACTGGGGCGGGGCGTGTCAGCTTATTGCACCGAGTGCTGCGGGGAGGTACCGCGTTCCAGAACACCCAAATCCCCCACTGCTGCAAGTACTAGCACTGTAACGAGAGTCCTTGATCTTATCAAAGGACAGCCGTGAACTGCGAAAAAGCCAATACTTACAAGAAAAGAGTCCGTAAAAGCAGCTAACCTTCTTCCCCAGAGCTTAGGCAACCACAGGGCTGCCGCTCGGCTGCCTAAGCACGGGAAGTTGGGGCAGCCCATCATATGTTGCAGCGCACCTCGCTGCAACTCGTGCTGCTTTGCAGCCCCATATCTACGCACATCGAAGCCCCCTTTTGCTGCATGTACTAACTCAATAGGAAATTGTTGAACACTTCCTTCTCCGTTGGTAGGTAGTCTACGCACCAGTCGGTGTACACGTCTCGACTGCACGTAGGGCACGTCTCAACGTCTCAACTGCACGTAGTGTACGTCTCAACTGCACGTAGGGCATGCTACAGTGCGCAGCTAAGAAGAATTTTGCAGTCGTACCCACATCTGGCGAGGAAAGCTTGATCAGACTCCCGCAAGTTCCAGCCTACGGAAGACCATCCCGAAGCAGTGCAGGAAGCTCCCCTTCGTTTCCTGCAGCGTTGCTGCACTGCGTAGTACCCACTATCATTCCTTCCTCCTTATGACAACACGTCCGCTATCATTACTGTAGAAGCTCCAAATGCAGTTGGGAGCGCTTAGAGGTGAAGCATATCATTGCTTCGTGGGAGTTTGGCTTCAACGGGGCTGCCTGGAGGTCGGATCGTCCCCTTCCACTGAGACAGCGACGGCATGGCTAGGATTGTACCGTGGTGGGCTGATCAAAGATTAAAGCCCTCTCCCATGGTAAGCTGCCCAATTTGAAAACTGAGACCTCCTTCCACAACCATAGTTTTAACGGTCCTCGCCTCTTGCCTGCCACCTGTGAAATGTAGTCGCAGAAACTGTCCCAACGAATATAGTGGTGGTAACAGCCCCCGATATCCTCCCCACTTCCCCGCTTATATCAAATTATGCTAGCAACTCCTGACCATTAATAGGAACACATATAAGCACAAATATGATTTAAGGAGAATCTGAAGGTGCGGTCTTCAACTCGTTTGCTCTAAGCACTGCGACGAGAGTTCTTTGGAGCTCACGGCACTTTGTCGAACGCATTGCTTGTTGGCGGGGCTGTTAGAGGCCTTGCTTCTGCACAACTGTAGCTCGTTTCATGGGAGGGCAATCATCAAGAATATGATCTCGTTTATTGCAAAGGGAGAAACTGCACCCCTCGGTATATTTTACGTACCTTCTAGGTGCTGGAATCACCGACTGCTGTCTGTTGTCTCTTCGTATATTTCTATGAGCGATGATTTTAGGGTTTGCTGCGCTAGAGTTCACAGACCGTATATTTGGATTTCTGAAGTCGCATTCTTTTACCTCAAATACAGTAGTGGAAGCTGCCTGTTATGTCTCTCTGGTGCACGATAACTCCATCATCCCCGCGATTTCCACATTGTCACTCCTGAGTTCCCTCTCCGTTGCTCAATGAGCTTCTAATTATTTCTTTCCGGTGTACAGCCATGCGATGAACCATTGAGATAGAGGTACCGGGTACATCGTTGGGCTTCTGCTCACCAATAACTGATACTTTTCGATGTAGTGCTCTATCGGGAAGATCGCCCGTTCAAGTGTTCTTAGTTCCACAGTAGCCTGTTCTTGTGCCGGTCTGGGTGTAAACATCCATGGCAGCGCGTGGCAGAAGGGTTATTACATATCTGAGGTGTGCTCCGAGGTAGGAGTGTTGCTTAAGCACACTCACCATTGTAGTTCCCCCCGTTCCAGTGAAGGTAGTGGTATGACTGCAACAGTGCAACCGTATTTTAAAGACGGGCGTGCATCTCCAGAGAAACACAGAATGCCGCCACTTCCCACAAGCCCATGGCGTTTCTCATACATGGGAGGTGTCAAAGCGGAGAGGGGGGGGCACCACTCATGAAATGCTTTCATGCAAGGACATTTTCAGGTATAGTGGATGTACATGTCAAAGTTGTTCTAAGGCAACTGACTGCCCAGGTGTTGATAGTCCACCAACCGAAGGACAGATCCTGAAAAATGGCTATACGACTGGAAGGGTTGAAGGTTTCACAAAGATTTGTGGGAGAGGCTCAACAGATGTTTTTGTTTGTATCACATACATATAAAGAAACTACATATATGAAATATATATATCTAT
>CAJFCY010000639.1:0-11621 GCA_904066265.1 Eimeria zaria
TGTGGGTGTGAGCAAGTAGTGTGTGCTCATCTAAGGTAACGACGTGGGATAGCCATCCCGTGCGTCACGGTAGTGAGCTAGTTTCGCCAGAGAGTATGCTCTTGGTAACAAGGCCGCTTGTGCTTGGGGATTTCGGGTGTTCTGCATTTAAGTTGTGTGATGGCAGACATGGATGTGTTCGTGCATGCGTGCAGATAAATATACTTGTAGTGCGAATAGACGTGGCAGTTGGGTTTGCTTTAGCTGTGAATATCGCCGTTGATATCCACTGTGGCGAGATGTTGCAGCCGCCTAGTATGCGTTTACACCACAGAGTCTGACACTACAACGATTTCAGTCGACTTGTGATGTCAGTCTATATGCATAGCTATACTTGGTAGGAAGCAGCAACAATTCAGTTGTTTGTCTCACCTGCGTAGCAGGTGTGGAGCCCAGAGCTGTTATGCACGTTGATATTTGTTTTGCGGAGAAGGGGAGGATCAGAGGCACTTCACTATCGACGGCGCGACCAACACAAATTGTGTGAATAATCATGGCCGTTGCAGGAGAAAGGCCACGCTTGCAGCTCTGTGTATCTATCCGAACGCAAAGCGCAAATCAATGTTGCTGGTTGTAGGGTATTCGTTGAGCTTCTGTGTTTCGTTATGCACCTGTCTTCTCTTGCAGGTGCTGTGAAGTGCGTGTTCTTCGTTCGACGACCTTGCATGCACGCAGCTGTCTGCGCTGCTACGTGTATAGGCAGTACATGGCAGAGAGTCAGGTGTATACGTCTGCGTGCGTACACTGTGGGTGTGAGCAAGTAGTGTGCGCTCATCTGAGGTAACGACGTGGGAATGACATATTTGACGTTGCGATAGAGAGACCTTTTGAGCAGGAAGTATGCCCTTAGTAACAAGCCCGCTTGTGCTTGGAGGTTTCGGGTGTTTTGCATTTAAGTTGTGTGATGGCAGACACAGATGCGTGCGTGCATGCGTGCAGATAAATATACTTGTAGTGCGAATAGATATGCAAATGGGTTTGCTTTGGCTGTGTTTTTCGCCGCAGTAGTGTGCGTTTATCTAAGGTAACGATGTGGGATTGCCTTCTCTGGCGTCAGGGTAGTGAGTTGGGTTCGCCAGAGAGTATGCCCTTGGTAGCAAGCGCACCTGTGCTTGGAGGTTTCGGCTATTGCTGCACTTAAGATGTCTGAAGGCAGACATGGATGTGTGGGTGCATGCGTGCAGATAAATATGCTGTAGTGCAAATGGACGTGGCAGCTTGATCTGCTTTGACTGTGAATTTCGCCGTTGTTATCTACTGTGTGGATATGTTGCAGCCGCATGGTATGCGTTTACAACACAGAGTCTGACACTAGATCGACTTCATTGGAATTGTGGTGTCACTCTATGTGCATGGCGGTACTTGGTAGGAAGCAACAACAATTCAGTGGTTTGTTTCAACCACGTAGCAGCAGTGGTTGTCAGTGCTATTATGGACGCTGGTAGTTGCTCTGCGGAAAAGGGGGAGAGCGGAGGGCACGCCACTACGGATGACGCGCCCAACGCGAATTGTAAGAATAATAATCATGGCCGTTACACGAGAAAGGGCCAAGCCTGCAGCTCTGTGTATCTATCCGAATCCAAAACGCAAATCAATGTTGCTGGTTTTCTGGGATTCGCTGAGTTTCTGTGTTTCGTTATGGACGCAGTGTGTGGATATGTAGCGGCTTTAAGCTTGGACGCGACATAGTAGTGCAATGTGTGCATTGCACTGCATCACGGTGAGCAGGTGCAAATTGCGAGGCCTGCCTCTGCACTTATCTAGTGCGTCGAGTAAGCCTTGGAGATGCTCGATGTCTGTCGTCCGTCGAACAGGAAGCGAGTGACACGATTCCGCAAGGATGCCCTTTGTGTCCACCTGCATTCTTCTTGCAAGCGCTCTGAAGTGTGTTCTTGGTTTGTTTGTCTTGCATGAACGCAGCTGTCTGCGCCGCTAGGTGTACAGGCAGGACATGGCTGCGAGCCAGTTGTATACGTCTGCGTTCGTACACTGTGGGTTTACGCAAGTAGTGTGAGCTCATCTAAGGTAACGATGTGGGATTGCCATATTTGACGTTGCGATAGAGAGCCCTTTTGGCCAGGAAGTATGCTGCTGGCAACAAGCCCACTTTTGCACAGAGGTTTCGAGTGTTGCTGCATTTAAGTTGTGTGATGGCAGACATGGATGTGTGGGTGCATGCGTGCAGATAAATATGCTGTAGTGCAAATAGACGTGGCAGCTTGATCTGCTTTGACTGTGAATTTCGCCGTTGTTATCTACTGTGTGGAGATGTTGCAGCCGCGTGGTATGCGTTTATAACACAGAGTCTGACAATGCAACGATTTCAGTGGAATTGTGATGTCAGTCTATGTGGATAGCGGTACTTGGTAGGAAGCAGCAACAATTCAGTGGTTTGTCTCAAGTGCGTAGGAGCAGTGGTGGCCAGCGCTATTGTACACGCTGGTAGGTGTTATGCGGAGACGGGGAAGTGCGAAGGCAAGGCCACTACCGACGGCGTGAGCAAAAAGAAGTGTGTGGATAGTCATCGCCGTCGCGCAAGCCAGCACAGAGTTCTTGCCACATTGTATAATTATCCGGTCGTAAGGAAGGAAGGTAAAACCCAGCATGACAGCCTAATATGTCTGTTTTGAGAAGGTTCGCCTAGCTTCTTCGTTTTGCTGTGGGTGCAATCGATGAATGTTTAACGGGTGTGGTTTCAGTTTCGCCATATCATGGCACTCTGAGCAATGTAATCCAACACAGCGCGCAGATGCTGCGTCACCTGTAGTGGTTGAAAGCAGCTCTGTCTGCTGATAGAAGTATACGCACTATTTGATGGTGCGCTTGGAGTGTTGAACGCGTCTGCATTGTAGTGTTGTGCATTTTGTGTGGGTGGTTTTTGTGCCACCGTGGGCTGGGGCCTTCTCTGGCGTTACGTTAGGTTGTTACTTTGGCCAGGAAGCATGCAATTCCAAGAGTAATAGTTTCGTAGTTGCTGTGCGTCGGACGACACGAAGCAAACCTATCCGTTTGGACCGGTTCGGGGCCTTGCCACGTCTTGTCGAGTTTGCGCTCTGCGACGGATGCTCATGTGCGTCTCTGCACATCGACGGAGTGGCAGTGAAAGGGTGGCAGCTCGTTTTCATTTAATCTTGCTTCTTCTCTCTATCTACTGGGTCTCGGTGGTTTTTTTCCAGCAGCAAGAACATGGCGATTCACATTAAATGCTGAGTAGTTTTCACAGCTGGCTCGCCTAGGAATTGTGATTAGATGTTTTGCAGAGAGGGAAGAGCAGAGGCACGGCAGGTGCAGTTATCCCCTCTAGCATGAATTGTGCAAATACACAAGGCTTTTGGATGAAAGAGCGCCGAACTCGCCATTCATTCTGTAGCCATCACTTTGCAGGAAAAGAAGTGAGCAACGTAGAGCAGGATGGTGTGTCTGACGCAGTATCTGCTTAGAGGCAATTCAATTTGTGAGTATGTAACTCACAAATTGAATTGCCTCTAAGCAGATATCGTTCCGGACCCCACGGCATTGGGTGAACCGTTTATGCAGTAAGCAATGGCAAGACGCAAATAGAGACTGTGCTGCCTGCTTGCTTGTGAATGTAAGTAGAGGCCAGCGCCAACCACAACCGGCAAGACGATCAGCAATGCAAGAATCGTGCTCACAACGGCTTGTATCTTGGCTTATTTCCCCCTACGCAGGAAGCGCGCGGAAAGTTGGAGTTATGAAACACTGACAGAGATCCGAGCGTGAGCCGGCTGATCACCATCACAAATTAATGCATGCAACCGACTGGTGCAACTGTGAGTTGCCAACGGGCAGGTGGTCGTACTGTTCCAAACCCCTCGAGAGTTCGTTGTGAGGTAGGAGAGGTTTATGAGTATTTATCTTTGGATTATGCCGTTTGTTCATATTTCTCTACTGCTGCTGTGCAGTGCAACCTCTTCTGACGTGCGAGCGCGTGCCGCTCTACACCACGGAGTGCGCCCCTAGAAGGAGGTTTGCTTGAGCGGTGAGTCTGCTTGTTCCGTTACAATTTCCAGGCCTCCTGATGCCAGGGAGAGAGATATATGTGCATGCATGCAAGCGTACGGAGGTGCAGCGTGAGGGGGTCTAGATGTGTGTTTTGCTTCGACTGTGTCTACTGGGACAAGGTGTTTTGACGCTGAGGTATACCTTTGCGAGATAGAATATGGCATCAAAAGAACTCTCAAATTAGTGAGCCAGAATATGTGCCGGTCAGTGTGTGGTAAGACGCAGCAGCATCTACGCGGTCATTAACATTGGCAGCGAGCCTCGCTTTCTAGATTGACAGTTATTCTGCGAAGAAGGGGAACAGCGTAGGGCGGGTCATGCCCGGGTTCGCGACTAGCATGAACTGTATAAGCACACACAGCACTTGCACAAAAGAGGAGCCTGTCGCTCACGGTTTGGCTATTGGGTAGCACTGTAGAGGGTGAAACATCGCAGTGCAGGTGGGTGTTTTGACTTGGCGAGGTTGGTTAGACTGGTTTGTGCTCGTTGTACGCGATTTGTGAATGGGCCAGTGGCTGTCTTCTTGTGCATTCGTAGTTGCACAACAATGTGTCCATAACACTCCTAAAGAGTGTTATGATGGCAACGGGAGTCAGCCTCTCGGTCTATGCGTGATGCTTCCCGTCCTTATTTAACATCCTGGTTTCGTTTTATTCCTCCAACAGCAAGGGACTTGAAAAGGACAAGACATCTAACCAATTGCACTGCTTTTCATTTGGTACCAACTTTGGGTTTTGTTTACATGCCGTGTCCGAAAGAACCTCCGCCTGCCGCTAGGAATATATGCAAAACCAGTCTTTGTGGGAGAGGTAGGGGGCCTGTATGCGTGAACATCGAACGGCTGTGCACTTCGTGTGAGCAGATCTACTGGTGCAGTCTGTTGCAGCCTTCACTGCCTTTACAATCGCGTGTTCGGTTGCCCAACAGACACATTTAGTACCAAGAGCTTCGGCTGAGTGAGTCTTTGGGTACTGCTGCCTTTCATGCTCCCTGGTTGCACACACAGTTGTCGATGTGCGTGCATATGTATGGAAATGTAGTAGGAAAAGTATAACCCCCTTTCGTTTCAGTGCTGGTCTTCTGGGGGGGTGCTTTGCACGACAGTATGCATTTGCGAGACAATCTGTGGGTGCACGTGATGTCATTTAATTGGTGTGGCAGTACATGTACGGCTAAATACGTCGTAGAAGGCAACAAAAACGATAGGAAAATCAACGTTCCCGTTGCACAAATGTGCATTTCGGCCAGGAAGTACGTGAATATTTTTAATCTGCTGAGGAAGTGCTCAGGAGGAAGCAGCCAGCACGTGGACCAGCAAATGTGAGGCATGTTTAGTGCCTACATTTGTTTTACGTGCATCGCATTGTGCGAGGAGTGTGAGGACAGGCATAGGTAAGCGTGTAGGCTCATACGTGTTTGCCAGTGGAGGTGTGCATGACCTGGGGCAGTGTGGAACCAATTCGATACGACGGTGTACGAATGTTGTGAGCGATGCGCCGTACCCGACAATTGGCGGTATTGAAGCTCAGTCACGCCCTACATTCTAGTAGTATCCCAAGAACTGTGTTTTGCGATGCATTCTAATGCTTTTAAATTCTGTTTAGTGGCGAGCACGTTCTAGACGCTCATAACTTCGGTTCTGTTGAGTTATCCAAGCTGCACACAATTGCAGGACACACTGACGGCCATGGTCCTGCCACGAACCCTGCAATCCAGATCTGGATGTAAATAGTTCAGTGCTCAGCATGCGAAACGTTTTCCGTGCATCGAAGCTTCTTTGGCTCTCCGTGGAGAATTAATGCAACAATCCTTGGAGGAGGGCGCTGATAAGTTTGGCAACTCCGGACACTAAGTTCGGGAGTGTCTAACCTGACGCACAGAGCCCTGCGTTTCAATATATTTGCGCTTATTGGTGCAGCATCAGTTACTGATACAGCTTACTGCACCACGACATTCCTACCAAGGAGACAGCAATGGCAATGTATGCGCGTGGGACAGTCAATGATGTGAGGTTTTCTGCCGTGCAGCAACATTTTTTTGTACTGCGCGCCAGTTTTTATAGATGTCCCTGTGGCTTCATTTTACTCCTTTGTATGACGTGTGCATTTGTTTTCCTGTGCGCCCACCAACCAGAACGTTTTGTGGCCTGTGTGGTGCAGGCCAATGCAGTGCTACGAATATGTTAAATTCTGCGTTTGGATACTACACCCCAAACTTATCTGAAGTTTTCGAACGGCGCAAAATTGGCTGGCCTGCCCTTCAAATGAGTTGCAGATTTTTTGTAGAAATCGCCGTAGCAGCACCGTGAACCGGCATTTCATCAGCTATGTTGCTAGCGTTTTTGCAGGCTGTGCGTGGAGCAATTTCTATAGAGGGTGCTCGAAAGAAGACGGCACTCCTACTAGCGGTGCACTTCCTGCAGGAGATGAGTTCGGTAGGTTTATGCAGGGCTTCAGATATTTGCACTGGCACCACGACGTACATTAAATGCGCATTCTGTGCCTGTAGGATCGCCAACAGGCTCGCGGGTACCACAAATGTATGATTAAAACATCATTACCGGTGAGATGCAATTAATACGCGCAAGACGGATGCCCTACATTATATAAGCCACAGCCCAGTGAGGCAATACTGCCTTGACCTAACAGGACGTTCTGCGCAATTTGCCCCCCGGCGCAAGTTCCCAGAGGCACCATGTCTAGCTTCCGCAAACTTCGCATTATTTCAAGAGGCAACTCGCCGCTGTGGACGGGGGCATAGCGATCAGAACAAAGTTAGCGGGAGGCGCAGCGGGTGACGTGGCATTGGTTCTGCCTGGCGACAGCTGTGGCTATCGTTCAGCAAAGCTGATGCACTATTTCCGCCTAAGAGGAGATTTCGAAACCATAGAAAGCTCTGACCTGGTCCACTCGCCACATGATCCATCAAAGGTTGTGCGTAGATCAATAGCTCACATGGATTCGTGCACGCGTATTAACACGCTTGCTGGAGCATTTCAAATACTAAGCATTCCTACCCAACGCAGAGGCAGGTAGGGCTGCCGTCTGGAGAACACCTCAAATGGTCACTAGGATGTCAGGTGAGGAATAAACACCTCAGGGGCTAAGGGCTCTTCCCCACTCCCGAAAGTCCCAGTTGTAGGACGTTTTTGACCTGTACAGAATGATTGCAGAGGTGCTCCGACGGGACGACCCGGTGCTTGCTTTGGCTTGCACCGGTTAACAGTTCTTTTTGTTGAAAGGAGGAGATATTTCTCGGAGATCCTGAAAATGCATGGAGAAGATGTACGCTACCAACGGCCCAACGAGAGCCATATGCCCATCGCTGGATAAAGGGAGTACGCACGGCAGAGCAAACATTGTAGATACACCTTGGATAAGTGGTGCAGAACGGCACTGGGCCATTGAATTCATCGGGAGCTTGATGTGGTACTACACTAGGCTAAGGTGGCATCTGGTGGCCATGCTGGAAGGGTATTGGGCATAGTAAGAATACCAGAGAGCCGCAAGCCAACATTCGATGACCAGTGAAGAGGGAAATCGCTCACCTCCATTTCGTATAGTTTTCCGCAGGAAACACAGAAGATTTCGCGAGGTTACCTGTGTGTGTGATGCCACACCTGTCCAAAGAGCAGAGCATGGTGCCACTGAGGACAGAAACTGTCTCTCCTTTAGTTAGAGCGGAAGCCATGTGCTCCAGTATCAATTAGGACGTTCTGGTTTGAAATTGGCGTCCATGACTGCTCTCTTTCCGTATGTAAAAAAGCGGTCCCAACTCTGCAAGATCGGGGTTGCAGTGAAACGAGTTAGTGCATCAGCTGTGCAGTTGCGCAACGCTATACTGACGTCTCCTTTTGAAGCATGATCCTCCCGAGCCTAGTTCTATACCCCAATTCAAATGCTTTCATTATTGAACATTACGTAGCAAAAGCTCCTTGCTCTACATGGATATCAGAAGTTTCATTTTGATATGTTTTTGGAGATAACGAATGTGAATGCTGAATGCTTTACCAAATGGCTGGACCTGGGCTGGGAACTAGTGCGCCTGCATGAGCGGTTCTGAAGGCCCATGCCGCACGTTTACACCTGCAGACGTTGCTAAGGCCGCTGTTGGAATGTGTTTTTATGGGTAAGTGGAAACCGCGGATGGCGCGCCTCTTTCGTTCCGTGTGCACTCACATGCAGCTTCGGCCTGGCTTTGGGTTCGGCGCAAGTATCTAAGGGCCATGATATATTGTATGAAAATGTGGTAGAAGCGCAGTCTCTCAGTTTGTCTTCATCTCATCAGAATCAAGCAGCAGATAAAGGAACGTTGGCAGTACAAAACTGTCTGACAGCGCAAAGCAACTTCACGTCGCGGGAAGGATAACGCAACCCTAAAGCATATCATTTCTGCTTGTTACTTCCACAAGGTTAGCGGCGTCGTAAGAGACTACAGCGTCACGGTTACGATGCGTTGATCCCGTGTCGGTGGATTGGCGAGTTTCAATTCTAGTTCCAGTTTCGCCCGTTCTTTTCGTTTTCCTAGGTTGTAACACGTTTTGCCTTTATTTCATTAGTACTAACGCTTTATACCAAGCCCGTCCTTTTGCTCAATTATTTAATGTAGTGATTGATAGCGTGCTAGATAGTCGCTATATGCAGCTTTTGGAGCAGTATTCAGTTTACGGTCTGTTGCAAGAGGCTCCCGCTGTCCATACTTGCAGCAGTAAGCATTTCTGTCAACCCACTGCCAATGCAGAATATGCCAATGATAATGGAGGCGTCTAACTCCTATGAGCTGGTGGTGTTCCTGGTGCGGGCGTCTGGATGCCAGGCAAACTTCCCTGCTTAAGCTCCAAGATGCATTTCCAGTCAGCCGCGATTCTCCCACTAGTAGGTAACGATGGCACAAAGGGACAAGCTTTGTGGAAACAGCAGGGATAGACGTGGCGTACTCATGGCGTTACACTGCCTTGGCGGTGAAGAGTTGTCACTGCGGTTGCAACAAATGATGGCTGCTAGTGTCTACATCGTCTCCGAAGTTTCTGCGGAGCGGTCATATTTGCAGCAGGCCGGCGTGGTATGCCTTTCGGAGGAGCCAGAGGTGATGCGGGATGGGGTACGGTCTACTGCTTAGAGGAGCCAATCGAATGTCAGTTGCGAGGAACAACACACGGGCAACGAACAGATTAACGGGTTTGTTTAGCACGGATTGAGCACTACTGTACAACACTGTAACACTTATACCACGGTCGTATCGATCTGCACAGCAACCATGGTTTCCCTGATATGGGTAGTAGCGCGGTTGGGCAGCAGCAGCCAAGGCTCATGTGCCCTGAGCATGTGTGCCTTCTTTTCTTGCTCCATATTGGTGATAGCAGCATATGCTTGGTATGGTCATTGCAGCACTCCAAGGACTGCGAGGGACTTCGGGCGGCTTTGAACTATCGTTGCACTGTTTGCGCATTCCTAACTCGCCGACGAAACTTTGCGGCGTGCATCGCCTACGATTCTACCCTCTGTAAGGCCATACCGAACGTCTGCTGATAGAAACATGATGCAAAGCACTGGTAGAGAATGCCTCATGAATCGAAAATGGCTGAAAGTACAAAATCCTGTTTTATGCAGTAAAATCCCCAATGAAAGTTTTGGCGAGATGCCATTGCACCTCAGCGTGCTGCTGCGGGATCAGGTAAACTAAAAATAGGCTATATTGTTGTTGAATGGGTGCCGCATCGCTCCAGTACAACAAACAAGCCTTCTTCGTGGGTTTCATCCCAACATCCGCGCGGCCTGAAACCCAGCCTCAGTGGCTGACTCCAGCCGGGGGTTGAGCTCGACAAAAAGACTTCTTGTGGATCTGCACAGCGGGGCAAGGCCTGTCGACGCAGTAGGACCGTCTTCGCTTCGGGATGTGAAGCTATATGCTTGCATGCTTTCGGAGGAATCGGTGTACGACGTCTGCACACTAGGAGGTGCCTTCAGGGGGATCCGAAGCGATCCAAACCAACATGAAGCATTGCCCTAACCCAGGGGCTGACCTGTAAGTGGTGAATAGTCCACACACTCTAACAGCTCTGGGTTGGAACATTGTTCGGCAAGGTAACAATGTTCCAGCTCACGGACATTCTGTCTGTTTTCAGCTTTCCTTTTGTAGTGAGGAGGAAGCCATACGGCTGAGATATTTTGTTTGCTAGATATGGAAACGCGAGCGCATTTATTGGGCCTGCTTGTTCGAAAGACACATGTCGCCACTTCTAGACAGTGGAAGGTGCCCGCAAGTGCGTCCGAAGGCATGCCTACTCATACCATTCAGTGCGTGCGTTTCATTCGTATTTTCTCTTCAGAGATTCGACCTAGGCTTGATTGTGCTGTGAGCAAGGACTGGAAGGGTCCGTTGTTCTATGCATAGGCTGCTAATCGTAGACGGGTGCGCTCCTCTGCGGGAGGATTCAGTAGTCTGTCCCTATGCATCTTAAGGAAAGTTTGAGCGGGGTTCAAAAATGTCTTCGGATATTCATTCTAGTGCCTTGCATCTCCACTAGTTCGCGTAAGCTCCTTATGAGCACTGATGTGCAGAGTGACGCATCGCTGAAGGAAATGGTAGCCTGCGCGGACATCACGACAGGCATCAGACATAAACCAAGATAGTACTCGCCATTGTGGATGGCGTGAGATATTTAGAACTTACATTTGATGATTCTGCAATTAGCTAGTAAGTTCAGAGCGCTAAGACCTTGATGCCGTGCTTGCTAACACATTCCCGCCAGTTTATGTGCATAGCTGAACGATTGTGTAAAAGCCATCTCGAAGCAGACGTTGGCGATCCGAAACGTTTTACCGTCCGGCTGGTTTTCCGATGAGAAAAAGGAAGACACGTTTCTACCTCCCTTGCCAACTGGATGAAATACGAGACCTTCCCGGCAATGCTCCTGTGGGTACGGTGCGAGCTACGTGAGGGGAGTAGCACATGCCAAGTTGATATCATATTTGCTGGCACTACAACTTGCTGAAGAGGCGCGGATGTTCCAGCAGACCGTCGTGGCACGTGTAGGGAGTACGTTCCTAGATTTGGCCAGTCCTTTCTGTTAAAGTTTGTACTGCAGGGTTTCTTGCATGCGTTGATGCATTGGAAGGACGAGAACATGTCGTAATGTCAGCACTATCGTAATTCAAATGAAGCGGTGTGTGGCGTTTCCTCGAACACTGCTGTGTATTGAGTCTATCGACGTTCGGAAAAAAACACCCTACAATTCACATATCGCTGCTGAACCTGGCACACTGGTCTTGAAGCCTTAGATTATACAGATATTCTTTGTAGGTCTCCATAGCTCACAATATTACAAGCTGTCCAGCCCTCACTAAACAGCAACTGACATGTGCTGCATGTGTGCCACATGTTTCACGCAAAGATATCCCAGGGTGGGTGAAAAAAATTAAACAGCCATTCCGGCACATTTCCTCAAAGGCTGTCTTCTTTTTTGGCTCAATGTGTTCCCTGTACCCCGGGCGCAAATCTGGAGTATCAGTGCCTGCGAGTAGGACAGCGGTAATTCGACGCAAATGCAGCTTATATAT
>CAJFCY010000640.1:0-11608 GCA_904066265.1 Eimeria zaria
AGCAGAAAGAATCAGTGGCGTCGTTAGTAGATGTTGCTAGCGCGGACCTACAGACTAGAAGCGTTGGAGAGTTGCTGGATCTACGTTGTGTTGGAGAGGTGTCAGGATTCCACTATCTCTTAGTGTACCTATGCCACGATGTTTTTGGAGTGAATGGCCTGAACACAGGAGTGGGTGAGTAACTGCCAACACGTGTCTGAGTCGGGTTGTGAGGACATGTACATACGCGTATTTTGGACGGTCATTGGGCTTTAGCATGACGAGCGACGCTTGGGTGCAGTTGTGCCTTGAGGAAAAATTAGCTGCGTATACGGACATAGCATGCGCATTGGTTGAGGGTTGGGCGTTTGTAGAGGTCGGAGTCCGGATGCATTGCGCCTTCCCTTCACATGTCAATCCAGGCACTGCGCGTGTTGCATTGGTTGGTCACAGGAGAAGGTGGGTTTTCCAGAAGGTGGCTGTTGAGATTTTGTTCGGCAACTGTGCGTTGAGCATGGTGGTCACGCCATGTTTTTTGTTATACACGTGGGTTCGAGTATCCGTTTCGTTAGTGGCTATTGCTAGCGTGGGCCTGTAGACTATGTGCATTGGTGTTGCGTTGCATTTGAATAGTGTTTGGGTTGAGTCTGGAACTCACCATGCCTTCGCTTACGTATGTTGGGACGTTTTCGTCCGGGAGGGGTCTAATACAGAAGCTGGTATGTGATTCTGAATGCTGCTGTAGAGGTCGTTAGAGCGGTAGGGCATTCTGTAGTAGCATGCTAGCAGCTGTGGCGTGAGCAACTATTGGGTGTGCATACGTGCATATCATGGGCATAATGCCAGACCTCTGTATCTGGATAGTGGTAAGGATGCCGCGCGTCCTGCACGTGCGTGCTGAGGGAGTAATGCATGCGACATAAACTTGACTGTGCAGGAAGTGAGGTCCGATAAGGGTGGGTGTAGGGATTTTGGCTGGCACATACAACATTGTCATTCGCATGGCGACTGGGCTAAGCTGGGTGTTCTGCTCTTGAGCAGAAAGATTCAGCGGAGTCGTTAGTAGGTGGTGCTAGGGCGGGCCTACAGACTAGAGGCGTTGGAGAGTTGGTGGATCTACGTTGTGTTGAAGAGTTGTCAGGATTCCGCTATCGCTTCATCTATCTGTCTCGCCATGGTCAGGCAGTGAATGGCCTGGATAAAGGAAGTTGCGAGTAGCTGCCAACACATATGTGGCAGTGGTTGCGAGGATATGTACATACGCGTATTTTGGACGGTCCTTGGGCCATAGCATGACGAGCTACTCGTCGGTACAGTTGTGCCTTGAGGAAAAATTGGCTACGTATACGGACATAGCATGCGCATTGGTTGAGGGTTGGGCGTTTGTAGAGGTCGCAGTGCGGATGCACTCCGCCTTCCCTTCACATGTCAATCCAGGCACTGCGCGTGTTGCATTGTTTGGCCACAGGAAGTGGGTTTTCCAGAAGGTGACTGTTGAGATTTTGTTCGGCAACTGTGCGTTTAGCATGGTGGCCACGCCATGCTTGTTGTTATACACGTGGATTCATGCAGCTGTTTCGTTAGTGTCTACTGCTAGCGTGGGTCTGTAGACTGTGTGCATTGGTGCTGCATTGCATTCGAATAGTTTTAGCGCTGAGTTTGGAACTCACCATGCCTTCGCTTACGTATGGTGGGACGTTTGCATGTGGGCTGGCTGGTACTGCGAAGCTGGTGGGTGATTCTGAATACTGCTGTAGAGGTCGTTAGAGCGGTAGGGCATTCTGTAGTAGGATGTTAGCAGCTGTGGCGTGAGCAAGGATAGGCTCTGCATAGGTGCATATCATGGGCATGATGTCCGACATCTGTTTTTGGATAGTGGTAAGGATGGCGCGCGTGCCGCACACGCGTACTGAGGGACTAGTGCATGAGGCATTACCTTGACCCTGCAGGCAGTGAGGTCCGATAAGGGTGGGTCTAGGGATTTTGGCTGGCACATACACCATTGTCATTAGCATGGGTACTGGGGTAAGTTGGGTGTTCTGCTCTTGAGCAGAAAGAATCAGTGGCGTCGTTAGTAGGTGTAGCTAGCGCGGGCCTACAGACTAGAGGCGTTGGAGAGTTGCTGGATCTAGGTGGTGTTGGAGAGTTGTCAGGAATCCGCTATCGCTTCATCTACCTGTCTCGCCATGGTGTTTTGGCGGTGGATGGCGTGGCTAAAGGAGTTGGTGAGTAACTATCAACACATATGTGGAGCGGGTTGCAATGATATGTATATACGCGTATTGTGGTCGGTCTTTGGGCCATAGCATGACGAGCTACTCGTCGGTGCAGTTGTGCCTTGAGGAAAAATTGGCTGCGTATACGGGCATAGCATGCGCATTGGTTGACCGTTGGGCGTTTGTAGAGGTCGGAGTGCGGATGCATTGCGCCTTCCCT
This sequence comes from Eimeria zaria, assembly GCA_904066265.1. Lineage (NCBI taxonomy): Eukaryota > Apicomplexa > Conoidasida > Eucoccidiorida > Eimeriidae > Eimeria > Eimeria zaria. Next base: position 2,416 of record CAJFCY010000640.1, read on the forward strand.
TCACATGTCAATCCAGGCACTGCAGGTGCTGCATTGGGTGGTCACAGGAAGTGGGTTGCGAAAAAGGTGGCTTTTGAGATTTTGTTCGGCAACTGTGCGTTGAGCATGGTGGTCACGCCATGTTTGTTGTTATGCACGTGGATTCATGCAGTTGTTTCGTTAGTGACTTTTGCTAGCGTGGACCTGTAGACTATGTGCATTGGTGTTGCGTTGCATTTGAATAGTGTTTGGGTTGAGTCTGGAACTCACCACCCCTTCGTGTACGTATGTTGGGACGTTTTCGTGTGGGATGATTGGAATACAGCAGCAGGTGGGTGATTCTGAATACGCCTGTAGAGGTTGTTAGAGCTGTAGGGCATTCTGTAGTAGGATGTTAGCAGCTGTGGCGTGAGCAAGTATAGGCTCTGCATACGTGCATATCATGGGCATAATGTCCGACATCTGTATTTGGATAGTGGTAAGGATGCCGCGCGTCCTGCACGTGCGTGCTGAGGGAGTAATGCATGCGACATAAACTTGACTCTGCAGGAAGTGAGGTCTGATAAGGGTGGGTATAGGGATTTTGGCTGGCACATACAACATTGTCATTAGCATGGCGACTGAGCTAAGCTGGATGTTCTGCTCTTGAGCAGAAAGAATCAGCGGCGTCGTTAGTAGGTGTTGCTAGGGCGGGGCTACAGACAAGAGGCGTTGGAGAGTTGGTGGATCTACGTTGTGTTGGAGAGTTGTCAAGATTCCACTATCTCTTAGTGTATCTATGCCACGGCGTTTATGCAGTGAATGGCCTGGATAAAGGAAGTTGCGAGTAGCTGCCAACACATATGTGGAGCGGGTTGCAAGGTTATGTATATACGCGTATTGTGGTCGGTCCTTGGGCCATAGCATGACGAGCTACTCGTCGGTACAGTTGTGCCTTGAGGAAAAATTGGCTGCGTATACGGGCATAGCATGCGCATTGGTTGAGGGTTGGGCGTCTGTAGAGGTCGGAGTGCGGATGCATTGCGCCTTCCCTTCACGTTTCAATCCAGGCACTGGGCGTGCTGAATTGTTTGGTCACAGAAGAAGGTGGGTTGCGCAGAAGGTGGATGTTGAGATGTTGTTCGGCAACTGTGCGTTGAGCATGGTGGCGACGCCATCTTTGTCGTTCTGTACGTGGAGTGACACAGTTGTTTCGTTGGCGGCTATTGCTAGCGTGGGTCTGTAGACTATGTGCATTGGTGCTGCATTGGATTTGAATAGTTTTTGGGTTGAGTCTGGAACTCACCATGCCTTCGCTTACGTATGTTGGGACGTTTGCGTGTGGGATGGTTGGAATACAGCAGCAGGTGGGTGATTCTGAATACACCTGTAGAGGTCGTTAGAGCGGTACGGCATTCTGTGATAGCATGCTAGCAGCTGTGGCGTGAGCACGTATTGGCTGTGCATACGTGTATATCGTGGATATAATGCCATACCCCTGTATTTGGATAGTGATAAGGATGCCGCGCGTCGTGCACACGCGTACTGAGCGACTAATGCATAAAGGTGGGTCTAGGGATTTTGGCTGGCAATACAACATTGTCATTAGCATGGCGACTGAGCTAAGCTGGGTGTTCTGCTCTTGAGCAGAAAGAATCAGCGGCGTCGTTAGTAGATGTTGCTAGCGCGGCCCTACAGACTAGAGGCGTTGGAGAGTTGGTGGATCTAGGTGGTGTTGGATAGTTGTCAGGATTCCACTATCTCTTCAGGTATCTATGCCACGACGTTTTGGCAGTGGACGGTTTGGATAAAGGAGTTGGTGAGTAGCTGCCAACACATATGTGGCGCCGGTTGCTAGGATATGTATATACGCGTATTGTGGGCGGTCGTTGGGCCTTAGCATGACGAACCACACTTGGGTGCAGTTGTGCCTTGAGGAAAAATTGGCTGCGTATACGGGCATAGCATGCGCATTGGTTGAGCGTTGGGCATTTGTAGAGGTGTCGTTGCGGATGCACTCCGCTTTCCCTTCACATGTCAATCCAGGCACTGCAGGTGCTGCATTGTTTGGTCACAGGAAGTGGGTTGCGCAGAAGGTGGCTGTTGAGATTTTGTTCGGCAACTGTGCGTTGAGCATGGTGGTCACGCCACGTTTGTTGTTATGCACGTGGATTCATGCAGCTGTTTCGTTAGTGGCTATTGCTAGTGTGGGTCTGTAGACTATGTGCATTGGCGCTGCGTTGCATTTAAATACTTTTCGGATGGGGTCTGGAACTCACCATGCCTTCATTTTACGTATGTTGGGACGTTCTCGTGTGGGACGGCTGGGATACAGCAGCAGGTAGATGATTCTCTATAGTCCTCTAGAGCTCGCTAAAGCGGTTCAGTATTGTGTAGTAGGATGTTAGCAGCTGTGGCGTGAGCAAGTATAGGGACTGCACACGTGCATATCATGGACATAATGTCCACCCTCTGTATTTGGATAGTGGTAAGGATGCCGCGCGGCCTGCACGTGTGTGGTGAGGCACTAATGGGTGCAACATAACCTTGACTCTGCAGGAAGTGAGGTCCGATAAGGGTGGGCCTAGGGATTTTGGCTGACACATACAACTTCGTCATTCGCATGGCGACTGGGCTAAGCTGGGTGTTCTGCTCTTGAGCAGAAAGAATCAGCGGCGTCGTTAGTAGATGTTGCTAGCGCGGCCCTACAGACTAGAGGCGTTGGAGAGTTGGTGGATCTAGGTGGTGTTGGATAGTTGTCAGGATTCCACTATCTCTTCAGGTATCTATGCCACGACGTTTTGGCAGTGGACGGTTTGGATAAAGGAGTTGGTGAGTAGCTGTCAACACATATGTGGAACGCGTTGCAAGGATATGTATATACGCGTATTTTGGAGAGTCTTTGGGCCTTAGCATGAAGAGCTACTTGTCGGTACAGTTGTGCCTTGAGGAAAAATTGGCTGCGTATACGGGCATAGCATGCGCATTGGTTGACTGTTGGGCGTTTGTAGAGGTGGGAGTCCGGATGCATTGCGCCTTGCCTTCACATGTCAATCCAGGCACTGCGCGTGCTGCATTGTTTGGCCACAGGAGAAGGTGGGTTGCGCAGAAGGTGGCTGTTGAGATTTTGGTCGGCAACTGTGCGTTGAGCATGGTGGTCACGCCATGTTCGTTGTTTTGCAGGTGGATTCATGCAGCTGTTTCGTTAGTGGCTACTGCTAGTGTGGGTCTGTAGACTGTCTGACTTGGTGCTGTGCTGCATTTGAATAGTTTTAGAGCTGAGTTTGGAAGTCACCAGCCCTTCACGTACGTATGTTGGAACGTTTTCGTGTGGGATGGTTGGAATACAGCAGCAGGTGGGTGATTCTGAACACGCCTGTAGAGGTTGTTAGAGGGGTAGGGCATTTTGTAGTAGGATGTTAGCAGCTGTGGCGTGAGCAAGTATAGGCTCTGCATACGTGCATATCATGGGCATAATGTCCGACATCTGTATTTGGATAGTGGTATGGATGCCGCGCGTCCTGCACGTGCGTGCTGAGGGAGTAATGCATGCGACATAAACTTGACTCTGCAGGAAGTGAGGTCCGATAAGGGTGGGTTTAGGGATTTTGGCTGGCACATACAACATTGTCATTAGCATGGCGACTGAGCTAAGCTGGGTGTTCTGCTCTTGAGCAGAAAGAATCGGCGGCGTCGTCAGTAGAAGTTGCTTGGGCGGCCCTACAGACTAGAGGCGTAGAGAGTTGGTGGATCTAGGTGGTGTTGGAGAGTTGTCAGGATTCCACTATCTCTTCATGTATCTATGCCACGACGATTTAGCAGTGAATGGCGTGGATGAAGGAGTTGGTGAGTAGCTGTCAACACATATGTGGAACGCGTTGCAAGGATATGTATATACGCGTATTTTGGAGAGTCTTTGGGCCTTAGCATGAAGAGCTACTTGTCGGTACAGTTGTGCCTTGAGGAAAAATTGGCTGCGTATACGGGCATAGCATGCGCATTGGTTGACTGCTGGGCGTTTGGAGAGGTGGGAGTCCGGATGCATTGCGCCTTCCCTTCACATGTCAATCCAGGCACTGCGCGTGCTGCATTGTTTGGTCACAGAAGAAGGTGGGTTGCCCAGAAGGTGGCTGTTGGGATTTTGTTCGGCAACTGTGCGTTGAGCATGGTGGCCACGCCATGTTTGTTGTTCTGTACGTGGATTCATGCAGCTGTTTCGTTAGTGGCTATTGCTAGTGTGGGTCTGTAGACTATGTGCATTGGTGCTGCATTGGACTTGAATAGTGTTTGGGTTGAGTCTGGAACTCACCATGCCTTCATTTTACGTATGTTGGAACGTTTGCGTGTGGGATGGTTGGAATACAGCAGCTGGTGGGTGATTCTGAATACGCCTGTAGAGGTTGTTAGAGGGGTAGGGCATTCTGTAGTAGGATGTTAGCAGCTGTGGCGTGAGCACGTATTGGCTGTGCATACGTGCATACCATGGCATAATGTCCGAACTCTGTATTTGGATAGTGGTATGGATGCTGCGAGTCGTGCACACGCGTACTGAGGGAGTAATGCATGGGGCATTACCTTGACTCTGCAGGAAGTGAGGTCCGATAAGGGTGGGTCTAGGGAATCTGGCTGACACATACAACATTGTCATTAGAATGGCGACTGGGGTAAGCTGGGTGTTCTGCTCTTGAGCAGAAAGAATCAGCGGCGTCGTTAGTAGATGTTGCTAGCGCGGACCTACAGACTAGAAGCGTTGGAGAGTTGCTGGATCTACGTTGTGTTGGAGAGTTGTCAGGATTCCACTACCTCTTAATGTATCTATGCCACGACATTTTGGCAGTGGATGGCGTGGATGAAGGAGTTGGTGAGTAGCTGCCAACACGTATGGGGGTGGGTTGCACAGGCACGTATACAGGCGTGTTTTGGACTGTCGTTGGTACCATAGCATGACGAGCTACTCGTCGGTAAAGTTGTGCCTTGAGGAAAAATTGGCTGCGTATACGGGCATAGCATGCGCATTGGTTGACCGTTGGGCGTTTGTAGAGGTCGGAGTGCGGATGCACTCCGCCTTCCCTTCACATGTCAATCCAGGCGCTGCGCGTGCTGCATTGTTTGGGCACAGGAGACGGTGGGTTGCGCAGAAGGTCGCTGTTGAGATTTTGTTCGGCAACTGTGCGTTGAGCATGGTGGTCACGCCATGTTTGTTGTTATGCACGTGGATTCATGCAGCTGTTTCGTTAGTGGCTATTGCTAGTGTGGGTCTGTAGACTATGTGCATTGGTGCTGCATTGGACTTGAATAGTGTTTGGGTTGAGTCTGGAACTCACCATGCCTTCGCTTACGTATGTTGGGACGTTTTCGTGTGGGATGGTTGGAATACAGCAGCAGGTGGGTGATTCTGAATACTGCTGTAGCGGTCGTTAGAGCGGTACAGCATTCTGTGGTAGGATGTTAGCAGCTGTGACGTGAGCAAGTATAGGCTCTGCATACGTGCATATCATGGGCATAATGTCCGACATCTGTATTTGGATAGTGGTAAGGATGCCGCGCGTCCTGCACGTGTGTGGTGAGGCACTAATGCATGCCGCATTACCTTGACTCTGCAGGAAGTGAGGTCCGATAAGGGTGGGCCTAGGGATTTTGGCTGGCACATACAACATTGTCATTAGCATGGCGACTGAGCTAAGCTGGGTGTTCTGCTCTTGAGCAGAAAGAATCAGCGGCGTCGTTAGTAGATGTTGCTTGGGCGGCCCTACAGACTAGAGGCGTTGGAGAGTTGGTGGATCTAGGTGGTGTTGGAGAGTTGTCAGGATTCCACTATCTCTTAGTGTATCTATGCCATGACGTTTTAACAGTGAATGGCGTGGAAAAAGGAGTTGGTGAGTACCTGCCAACACATATGTGGGTCGGGTTGCAAGGATATGTATATAGGCGTATTTTGGAGAGTCTTTGGGCCTTAGCATGACGAACCAAGCTTGGGTGCAGTTGTGCCTTGAGGAAAAATTGGCTGCGTATACGGGAATAGCATGCGCATTGGTTGAGCGTTGGGCATTTGTAGAGGTGTCGTTGCGGATGCACTCCGCCTTCCCTTCACATGTCAATCCAGGCACTGCGCGTGCTGCATTGTTTGGTCACAGAAGAAGGTGGGTTGCGCAGAAGGTGGCTGTTGAGATTTTGGTCGGCAACTGTGCGTTGAGCATGGTGGTCACGCCATGCTTGTTGTTATGCACGTGGATTGACACAGCTGTTTCGTTAGTGGCTATTGCTAGTGTGGGTCTGTAGACTATGTGCATTGGTGCTGCGTGGGATTTGAATAGTTTTCTGGCAGAATCTGGAACTCACCATGCCTTCGCTTACGTATGTTGGGACGTTTTCGTGTGGGATGGTTGGAATACAGCAGCAGGTGGGTGATTCTGAATACTGCTGTAGCGGTCGTTAGAGCGGTACAGCATTCTGTGGTAGGATGTTAGCAGCTGTGACGTGAGCAAGTATAGGCTCTGCACACGTGCATATCATGGGCATAATGTCCGACCTCTGTATTTGGATAGTGGTAAGGATGCCGCGCGTCCTGCACGTGTGTGGTGAGGCACTAATGCATGGGGCATTACCTTGACTCTGCAGGAAGTGAGGTCCGATAAGGGTGGGTTTAGGGATTTTGGCTGGCACATACAACATTGTCATTAGCATGGCGACTGAGCTAAGCTGGGTGTTCTGCTCTTGAGCAGAAAGAATCAGCGGCGTCGTTAGTAGATGTTGCTAGCGCGGGCTTACAGACTAGAGGCGTTGGAGAGTTGGTGGATCTAGGTGGTGTTGGAGAGTTGTCAGGATTCCACTATCTCTTAGTGTATCTATGCCATGGCGTTTTAACAGTGAATGGCGTGGAAAAAGGAGTTGGTGAGTACCTGTCAACACATATGTGGAACGGGTTGTGAGGATATGTATATACGCGTATTTTGGAGAGTCTTTGGGCCTTAGCATGACGAACCAAGCTTGGGTGCAGTTGTGCCTTGAGGAAAAATTGGCTGCGTATACGGGAATAGCATGCGCATTGGTTGACCGTTGGGCGTTTGTAGAGGTGTCGTTGCGGATGCACTCCGCTTTCCCTTCACATGTCAATCCAGGCACTGCGCGTGTTGCATTGTTTGGTCACAGAAGAAGGTGGGTTGCGCAGAAGGTGGCTGTTGAGATTGTGGTCGGCAACTGTGCGTTGAGCATGGTGGTCACGCCATGTTTGTTGTTATGCACGTGGATTCATGCAGCTGTTTCGTTAGTGGCTATTGCTAGTGTGGGTCTGTAGACTATGTGCATTGGTGCTGCATTGGACTTGAATAGTGTTTGGGTTGAGTCTGGAACTCACCATGCCTTCGCTTACGTATGTTGGGACGTTTTCGTGTGGGATGGTTGGAATACAGCAGCTGGTGGGTGATTGTGAATACTCCTGTAGAGGTCGTTAGAGCGGTACGGCATTCTGTAGTAGGATGTTAGCAGCTGTGGCGTGAGCACGTATTGGCTGTGCATACGTGCATACCATGGCATAATGTCCGACATCTGTATTTGGATAGTGGTAAGGATGCCGCGCGTCCTGCACGTGCGTACTGAGGGCCTAATGCATGGGGCATTACCTTGACTCTGCAGGAAGTGAGGTCCGACAAGGGTGGGTTTAGGGATTTTGGCTGGCACATACAACATTGTCATTAGCATGGCGACTGGGCTAAGCTAAGTGTTTTGCTCTTGAGCAGAACGAATCAGCGGCGTCGTCAGTAGATGTTGCTAGGACGGACCTACAGACTAGAGGTGTTGGAGGGTTGGTGGATCTACGTTGTGTTGGAGAGTTGTCAGGATTCTACTATCTCTTAGTGTATCTATGTCGCGACGTTTTGTCAGCAGATGTCGTGAATAAAGGAGTTGGTGAGTAGCTGCCAACACATATGTGGGTCGGGTTGCAAGGATATGTATATACGCGTATTTTGGAGAGTCTTTGGGCCTTAGCATGACGAACCAAGCTTGGGTGCAGTCGTGCCTTGAGGAAAAATTGGCTGCGTATACGGGAATAGCATGCGCATTGGTTGAGCGTTGGGCATTTGTAGAGGTGTCGTTGCGGATGCACTCCGCCTTCCCTTCACATGTCAATCCAGGCACTGCGCGTGCTGCATTGTTTGGTCACAGAAGAAGGTGGGTTGCGCAGAAGGTGGCTGTTGAGATTTTGGTCGGCAACTGTGCGTTGAGCATGGTGGTCACGCCATGTTTGTTGTTATGCACGTGGATTGACACAGCTGCTTCGTTAGTGGCTGGTGCTAGCATAGGTGTGTAGACTATGTGCATTGGTGTTGCGTTGGGTTTGAATAGCTTTCTGGCAGAGTGTGGAACTCACCATGCCTTTGCTTACGTATGTTGGGACGTTTTCGTGTGGGATGGTTGGAATACAGAAGAAGGTGGGTGATTCTCAATACTCCTGTAGAGGTCGTTAGAGCGGTACAGTATTGTGTACTAGGAGGGTAGCCGCTGTGGCGTGAGCAAGTATTGGCTGTACATACGTGCATATCATGGGCATAATCCCAGACCTCTGCATTGCGCGCAGAGGGATGCATTCTCACCTGCTTTACGTGGACTGTATAAAGTTAATGCGCATTCAAACGTATGTGTAACGTTCTTCTACACCTTCCCATCGACTATATGCAGAAATGTTGCGGAATGCACGCGGCGTGCACCGTGCAGAAGCCACGTGCGTGCCAAGGACATTTGGATATGCGGTGCCTCTCCTTCGGAAGTACGTTTCGTTTCATTTGCAGTGCTGCTAGAAACTAAGGCGCTTTGACACACGACGGTCAATCAGTGGATTAGGCTATCACTTGGCATCCCGAGTTGAAATCGAACTTGAGGCAGGAAGCACGGGATGTACAATTGTTCTTCGTGCACGACGCAACATTTTTTCTGTGCAAATGTACCATAGTCCAAGGCCTGCTTATCGACTTTGACAGAGGTGGAGAGTCAACCTGTTCCCTGCCCACATTTTCTGCTTGGAACCACACGCTCAGCTCCTTCAGCAGATGACAGTCGCTGCGGGATTTCACTTGGAACTGTTGGATCGGGATATGTTTTGGAATAGTTCGCTTGCTTGCATTCAATCGCATGACCCCTCCTCGCATCACCTTGACCTTGACCTGCTTATTTCCCAGCATGTGCTTTAGCGAGAGAGGCCAATATATATATATATATATATATATATATATATATATAT
>CAJFCY010000641.1:0-11596 GCA_904066265.1 Eimeria zaria
GGGGTTAGGGTTTAGGGTTGGGCGAGCAGGGCCGAAGCGGCGGTGAGCCCACAGAAGCGTACGGAGTTGATATTAGTTGGGTTGAACGACCGAGCTGCTTCCGTCAGAAGCAGCTGCCTAAAGATGCTGCGTACCTGGGTGCAGCAGAGAGACTTGCTGCTGCAGCAGCAGCAGCAACAGCAGCAGCAGCAGCAGGAGCAGCAGCAGCAGAACAAGCAGGAAGAACACCAGGAACAGAAGCAGAATCCGCACGAGGGACAACAGGCCGAGGAAAATGCTGTAGAGGACAAAAAACAGCAGCAGCAACAGCAGCAGCAGCAGCAGCAGCAGCAGCAAGAGCAGCAAGAGCGGCAGCAGTTTGCTGCTGCATGCGGTGGTCTGGTTGCATTTATTGAAGACATGGGGGAGTGTCTTCCTGCTGCAGAAGCTGCTGTTGAGTTGGCTGTTAAAGAGTTTCTAGTAGCCTTCCCTAATGATGGTAAATACCCTGCTGCTGCTGCTGCTGCTGCTGCTGCTGCTGCTGCTGCTGCTACTGCTGCTGCTGCTGCTGCTACTGCTGCTGCTGCTGCTGCTGCTATTGCTGCTGCTGCTGTTGCTGCCGCTGCTGCTGTTGCTGCTGGAGCTGCTGCTGTTTCTACTGTGCACGATGCTGCTGCCGATAGTGACCGGCCGTGTCGCGCTGCTGTTACTACACGACAAGAGCAGCTACAGCTTCTACGGTTCCTGCTGTTGCTGCTGCTGCTGCTGCTACTGCTGCTGCTGCTGCTGTGCTACACTGCGTTTGCTGCTTATGCTTTTTAATGCCGCTTCTGCTTCTGCTGCTGTACCATACTGCTTTCGCTGCTTCTGCCTTTGCTGTCGCTTCTGCTGCTGCTGCGGCTGCTGCTGGCGGCTGCGAAGGTTTTCATACAGTCGTCTCCTGTGCTCGGCAGGCTGTCTCTTTTCTGCTGTAGAGCATCTGCTGTTGCTGCTGCTTCTGCTGCTGCTGCTGGTGTCGTTGCTGCTATAACTACAACGTTTGCTGCTGCTGTTGTTGCTACTGCTGCTGCAGGTGCAGCAGCAGGAATTAGACGGCTGCTGGAGCGTCGCGGGGCGAAGTGTTTGAGTGAACTGACACCAGGGGCTGTCTTCCTTCTCCGGGTGTATGCGGAGCACCTAGCAACGCCCTCAGAACGGTAGGGTTTAGGGTTTAGGGTTTAGGGTTTGTAGGGGATTAGGGTTTAGGGTTTAGGGTTTAGGGTTTGGGAGTTTAGGGTTTAGGGTTTAAGGGCTTATCTTTACAGATAGAGAGGGTAGAGACCGAACGGAACCCGTGTAATGCCTCGGAATAGGGTCTGTGGTTCAAGGGTTTAGGGTTTAGGGTTTAGGGTTTAGGGTTGACGCTGCTGCTGCTGCTGCATTCGTTGCTATTCTCGCTGCTGCCTTTGTTGCTGTTGTGCTGCTGCTGCAGTAACAATATAGACATTTCTCAGTTGCATGAGTTGTTGATGAGGCTGCTGAAGGCAGCGCAGCAGGTGGAACAGCAGCAGCTGCTGCTGCTGCAGCAGATGGCATCTGCTGCTGCACCGGATGCTGCATGCGAGGCTTCGTTGCTTGAAGCCCAGAGGGAAGCTGAGAGCGTGAGTTCACTGCTGCTGCTGCTGCTACTGCTGCTGTTACTGCTGCTGCTGCTACTGCTGCTGTTACTGCTGCTGCTGCTGTAATTGTTTAATGTCCTGCCCGTTGCACCGCGTAGACATCTCCAAAGGTGGAAAGACTAGGGTTTAGGGTTTAGGATTTAGGGGGTTTGCTGTGCTGCAGCACCAACTGACGCTGCTCGGTTGTGTACGACAGCTGCTGCTGCTGGCTTGCTGCTGCGGGGTTTCGTCTCCAGAGACAGATCGTCTCCTGGAGGAAGCATGCGAGGTCACGCTGGCCTCCGCTCCCCTAGGTGAGGGTTTAGGGTTTGGGGTTTAGGGTTTAGGGTTGACGGTTTAAGGGTTTAGGGTTTAGGGTTTAGGGTTTAGGGTGTAGGGTTTTGTTTCATTAATGTGTAAACCCCCTGTTGAAAGAGCGGTCACTGGCTGTGCATACTATTGTTTAAAGGCTGCGGGTTTAGGGTTTGGGCTCTAGGGTTTAAAGATTAGGGTTTAGGGTTTAGGGTTTGTTGCAGTTGACGTGCGCCGGCTGCTGCTGAGCAATTTGAGCCCCGCGGAGCAGAGCATTTTCCCCTGGCCTGGACGAGGCAGCAGCAGCAGCAGCAACAGCAGCAGCAGCAGCAGTAGCAGCCAGAGCGGCTACTCTTTATGGCCTGCATACTGGCCGAGCAACACAGCTGCTGCTGCTGCAGTGCAGCTGCTGCTGCAGCTGCAGCTCCGGCAGCATGAGCAGCAGATTGAGGCTGAGTGCGGGCTAACAGCAAAGATTTGCTCGTGTCTTGCGGAGCTGCATGAACCCCTTGACAGTATGCTGCTGTTGTATGTGCTGCTGCTGTTGTTTGTGCTGCTGCTGTTGTTTGTGTTGCTGCTGCTGTATGTGTTGCTGCTTTTGCTGCTGTTGCTTCTGTTGCTGCCTATGGGCCTGTGTCCGGTTCTCTGCAAATGCGGCATAGCTGGTGGCAGCTGTTGCTGCTGTTGAAGCTGTGGTTGCTGCTGCTGCAGCGTTTGGTGCTGTTGCTGTTGCTGCTGTTGCCGCTGGGGCTAGGCCCCACTCAGAGGCGCCTGCAGGCGCCTGAGGCGAATGTCTATAGGCACCTGCTGCTGCATTGTTTAGCTGCTGCTGCTGCTGCATTATGCTGCTGCTGCGTTGTGCTGCTCCTGCTGCTCTGCTGCAGCGGGGTCCGATGAAGCCGTGCTGCAGGAGTTATGTACAGGAGCTGAAGCCGATCCCTTTGGGTTTAACCCTCGCCTATGCAGTACGCAGCTGCTGCAGCAGCAGCAGCTGCTGCTGCAACATCGGCTGGTGGCATTGCAGCAGAAAGCAGTCGAGCTAGCAGAGCTGCTCCAGCAGCAGCAGCAGCAACAGCAGCAGCAACACCCCCGCAAGAAACAAAAGCAGCTAGGAGACAGTCAGGTGCTGCGCGCGCTGCAGCAGCAAATCAGCAACAGCCAGGAAACCTACGGTCGCCTGTCGCCTATCTACCTCATTATAACTAACGAGCTACACCAGGTAAACCACAAACCCTAAACCCTACCTAGACCCTAAACCCTAGAGTTGTATACTGACATCCTTCATTGAACCAGGGATCATGCTCGACGGCTTAGGGTTTATGGCTTGTGGTTTAGGGTTTAGGGTTTAGGGTTTAGGGACAACAATGCAGCAGCTAACCAGCTGTCTCTCCTGCAGAGTAAACCCCCAATGTCCCCTTTCTAACATTTTTCTGCCTTTGCGTCTGCTGCTGCTGCTGCTGCTGTTGCTGCAGCGCTGGCTGCGTGTGGTTGCCACGCTAGATGCATACTTCGCTCGCAGCAGCAGCAGCCCCGACGTTGATGCAGCACTCACCGATCTTCCGGTGTCTCTGCTGCTGCCAGCACTGCAGTTCTTCTGTAACGATGAGGAAGGCATTGCAGCCCGCTGCTGCTGCTGCAGCGAATGCCTCGGATTCAGCAACAGCAGCAACAGCAACAGCAGCAGCAGCGACAACAGCAGTGGCAGCAGCAGCAACAGCAAGAGAGAGTGTTGGCAGAGGAGCAGCAAGACATGGAGAGACTGTCTTTACAGAGTATTGCCCCGCCATGAACTCCACAACGACCTGTGCGAAATCGTAAGGCTCACACGATCCCCGCACGATCCCACACGATCCCCACACGATCCCACACGATCCCCACACGATCTCCATACGATTCCAAACGATAATAAGGGAGGCCGTTGTCGTCCTTAGGCAGCAGCGCCCCGCTTCGTCATGAGCTTGCTGCTGCGTCTCCTCTGTGTTGTTGCTGCAGTTGGTATGTAAGGGTTTAGGCTGCTTCTGTCTCCGCAGCAGCAGAGAACAAGAGATAGCAAATCAGTTGAGGGCGTACAAAGCAACACTGCTAACCTCGCTAGAGCAAATGCAAGTTGCTGCTGCTGCGCTGCAGCAGCTGCAGCACGAGATGCAGCTACTCCAGCTGCGACACAAGCATCATACACAGAGGGCTGAACATCTCCGGCAACAGCTCCAGCAGCAGCAACAACAACAGCAGCAACAGCAGCAGCAGCAGCTGCAGCAGTTACTTGACAAAGCAGAGGCAGAAGCAGCCGAAGCAGCACAGAAAATGCAAGAAGCAGTTGACCAGTCTAAACAAGTAAGCTGCTGGCCTCCTATACGGATATACGGTCTAGAGTCTGTGGTTTAGGGTTTAGGGTTTAGGGTTTAGGGTTTTGCTTCCGAAGTCCATCGTCTGATGTATACGTCCCTTGCATCGTGGCATTGTTTCTGCTGCTGCTGCTGCTGCTGCTGTTGCTGCTGCAGCACGAGAGGGATTTCGCGGGCCACACACAGCGTTGCGAGCTGTATGTTGCATTTCTGGGAGATCTGCTGTTGTGTCACCCATCTATGCTGCGACGGGAGATGGCTAAGCAGCAGCTGCGGCAGCAGCAGCAGGAGCAGCTGCTGCTGGAAGAGCAGCAGGAGCAGCAACAAGGAGGAGCAGAGACAGCAGCAGCTGCAGCAGGCGAATGCCTGTTAGACCTGCTGTGGGGGGTTGTCACTGCAACAGAAGCAGCAACAAAAAGGCTGCAGTCGTTTGCCCTTCGTGTCCTGATGAAGCTGCTGCTGCTTGGGCTCGTGCTGCAGCAACAGCAGCAGAGACAACAGCAAGAACAGCAGCAGCAACTGCAGGAAGAGCAGCAGCAACAGGAGCAGCAGCAGCAACAGGCTGTGTTGTCGGCAAGGCTAGAAGTGCTATTAGAAGCCCTCTACCTGCAGCCTGTGCTGCAGCACCAATATAGAGAGCATGCAAAATATGTAAACTATTTAACGCAGCAACAGCAGCAGCAGCAGCAACAACAGCAGCAACATAAGCAGCAGCAGGCTTTACAGCATTGGTAGCCGCGAAAGAATACCTCTCTTGCATGCGGTTCTGCTGTTCGTTTGTTCGCTCATTAGATGGTACCTGATGCTGCTGCTGCTGCTGCTGCTGCTGCTGCTGCTGCTGCTGCTGCTGCTGCTGCTGCTTGTGCTGCAGATAATGTCTCCAACGCTTGTCGGCCTTTCCGCTGAAGACAAGAGCGGCATCGCCTGCTGTTTATCTCTCTGCCTGTCTCCTGCCCTACCTGGTGGGGCCCAGGGGCCTCGTGCTACTGCGCTGGTGGCACTGTCTGCTGCTACGCAGCGGCTGTTGCGGCGCGGTCTTCGGGGAGTGTTTGAACTGCAGCAGTTGCAGCAGCAGCTGCAGCAGCAGTTGCAGCATCACCGCAGCAAACGAGGAGAAGATACTGTAGCTGAACAAGTTGCTGCAGCAGCAACAGCAGCAGCGGCAGCATCAGGAAAGCCGGAGGAGTTGGAACGGTTGGCAGCAGCAGCTGCTGCTACTGCTGCTGCTGCATCTAGAGGAGCCGAATTAAGGGATACAGCGCCCTCATTACCTCAGCTGCTTCGTGGTTTCCGTAAGCTGCTGCAATTTTGTTTTGTGTCTCTGCAGCAGCTAGCCATCGCAGAAGCAGCAGCAAACTGCTCGACGCCTCCTCAACAAGCTGTCTCCGCTGAAGCTGAGGAGGGCCCCTGGTCGTGCGCAGCCTTTGTGGAGACTCTCTTCCTGCTGCTGCTGCAAACAGAAGAGCTGCTGCAACCGCTCCTGCTGCTGCAGCAAAACACCAAGTTCCTTGACTTAATTCCAGCCGTCATCGCCCTGTGGCTAGACCCCCCAGCAGCAGCAGCAACTGCAACAGCAGGGACTGCCTCCGAGTTGAAAGATAGCAATGCGGCCGGCAGCGAGACGAACCTGCAGCAGCAGCAGCAGCAGCAGCAGTCGTTGTTTGAGTTATACAGGAAGGCCAGCCCAGAGACTGCTGAATGTCTTTTGCTTGTAGCTCAACGCATCCTTAGTAACCCGAAACCCTATGCATAAACCCTAAACCCTAGCGAAACCCTAAACCCTAGCAGGCCTCTAAACCGTAGCTCACCTGCTGAAGCCAGCTAAACCCTAAACCCTAGAGAGACGCTAGACGTCGCAGAAAGCTGAGCTGCTGCTGACTGCTGCGAGAAGCACATTAAAGGGTCTACGGGTGCACGGTTCCCCGTCGACATTAGGGTTTAGGGTTTAGGGTTTAGGGTTTAGGGTTTGCGCGCAGGGAATGTTGTGGAGTTGCTTCGGGACTCTCAGGGGCCTATCGTTTCGAAGCGGTTGGCATTGAAGGCGATTGAGGGGGCCTTGCAGCGCGTAAGTGCTGCTGCTGGTGCTGCGCCTGCTGCTGCAAACAGTGGTAGCGGCATGGTAAAGACCGAGCCCGTAGCTGCTGCTGCAGAATCAGCAGCAGACAGCAGCAAACACAGGAGGGCTGAAGCCCTCCATGCGTCGCTCAAAGAAGCCAACGAGGCCGTTTTGCTGCAGCAGCAAGAGCAGCAGCAAAATTCAGTAAGTCACCAGCTCGCATTACTGCAACTGTTGCTGATGTTGCTGGATGGGCCAGCAGAAGCTCCTACTGTTGCTGCTGCTGCTGCTGCTGCTGCTGCTGCTGCTGCTGCTGCTGCTGCTGCTGCTGCTGCGGCTATATACGTATTCCTGTCGAGCGAGTGATGCTGTGCTGCAGCCTGGATCTGCTCTCGTGACCTTCCCTTTGGTGGTGCTAGAGGCGCAACAGCGGCTGCTGTTGCAGCAGAAAGAGCTGCAGCGGCAAGAGAGCATGCTGCAGCGAGAGGAGCAGCATCAGCAACAGCAGCAGCAAGGTAATCTACGACGCTCCTGCCGACTCCAAAACTCAGCCACCAGCCCCCGAGAAACTCGTGGCAGTCGTAACAGCAGCAGCAGCAGCAGCAGCGAAGAAGAAGAAGAAGACCCTATTGAAGAGGCTGAGGCAGAGACCCCGAAAGCCAATAATAAGCAGGAATGTAAAAGGTACTGCTGTTGTTGCTTCTGCTGCTGCTGCTGCTGCTGCTGCTGCTTGTGTCTCTGTCAGCGTTGGTCCTTCTGTTGCTTCTTCCGAGCCTCTTGCTGCTACAGCTGCTGCTGGTACGTTGTGGTTGCCTTTTTTGTGTATTTGTGGTTTGCAGCAACAGCAGCAACAATAGCAGCAAGAGCAGCAGCAAGCGGCCATCGGGGAACGGGTCTTCAGGCAAGTGCTTCTTAACACAACAAACTGTTTGCCATAAAGAGCTGCGACTTATGGAGGAGACGCCAGTCCCAGAGGGTTTGGGGTTTAGGGTTTAGGGTTTAGTGTTTATGTGTTTTCTCTGCAGAGGAGTTCGAGTCAGCGAAGTCCTCTGAGCGCAGCCCATCGACTTGAGCGCTCTCAGGCGTCTAAGGGGGCCCAAGCCTTCAACCCCAAACCCTAAACCCTAAACCCTTATGAGGGAATTTATGTTTGGCTGCAGTGCGCTATCCTTCGTGGCAACTCAACACTCCTTATTCTCTTGACGGCGAGGGTTTATGGTTTGAAGACACAGCGACACTAGGGGGTTCAACCGAAGCACAAACAGCCTAGCCGGTTACCAAGCTAGCTAGCTGGCCATACACCGTATGGGCTACACCCAAGTGCTAGTTAACAACCAAACTAACTAGCTACCCATGTAGCCAGTTAGGCATCCACCCAACTAGCTAGCTATTCATCCAGCTAGCTAGTAACCCACCTAACGAGCTACCTACCTAGATAGCTAGCTAGATACACATCTAGTTGGCTAGTTACTCATCTGGCTATCCAACTATCCATCTAGCTAGCTAGCAACCTAGCTAGCTAGGTATTACCCCATGTGGCTAGCTATGCAGGAGCCCAAAATATGTGTTTCTGTGGAAGAGGATGCCTTTTGAAGCTCCGAATGAATGACGTAGACAGTGCCAGTGAAACCGTGGCCTGTATTCACGGGTCCCCAGCAAAGCCCCTATTTGGAGGCTCTCTGGTGCCCCCGTGTATGTATATTCTTGCTACAGTCGTTGTCGTTGTTGCACCTCTTAAACATATCCAGTAAAGGATACTCTTTTGCAATATGCCTGCTGAAAGAGGGGCGAGCGATCAGTCAACTTAGGGTATCTTGCTGCATCCGAACGATAGTACATGCAGCATCTCCACCTGAGGATGTGTATACTAAGAAAATAATATTTCATAAAGCATGTATCTGCCTCTACTAAATGTATTGAGGGTCGTATGTTGCAAAAACATTAACCGTATTTGTAATTATTTGTTCAACAGTTACGTGGGTGTTTATAGACAGGCTATATACAAGAAGAAATACATAAGATATGTGTTTATTGTATACAGAGAGAAAGACATACTAGTCTTTCAGATATTACAGCCGCTAATCTAATGATGCGCGTTTATGTTATGCTATCAATCCAGTGGACAAGCCACAGTTGCTGTACCTTCTATCCACATCATTAAGAGGATAGGCAGAGTCATAGCACCTAAGCCTTAAACCCTAGAAACCTAAGAACCTAAACCCTTTCAATTATTGTTAATTCTGTGTTTCCTACAGTCTTTGTCGGTGTTGCATCTCTTTAACATCTCCAGTAAAGGATACTCTTTTGAAAGTGAGTCATAGCTCACGGAATTACAGTATGGGTAATTCAACTTAACTCGTCAACTAACCAAATAAACTGAAACTCTCATCTTCTTAGGAAAATCATCACAACAGTATGCATGTATTTATTTCTTCTTCGTTTGTATATGAATATTGCAGCCAAGTAGCTCTTTTATTCACAAAGTCCTGATGATGCCTGTCTTCTTTTGTTACAC
Source organism: Eimeria zaria (assembly GCA_904066265.1). NCBI lineage: Eukaryota > Apicomplexa > Conoidasida > Eucoccidiorida > Eimeriidae > Eimeria > Eimeria zaria. The sequence continues at coordinate 8,845 of CAJFCY010000641.1, forward strand.
GAGATAATGGAGTTATTGCTGAATGTATTCACAGATATAGGCGTTTTATTATACTATTTCGTTGCTTCTCTATACATAAAGTTTAATAATATGCTTGCTCTTCATGGAGTCACCTCTACAACTTGCATAAAATATAAGTACACTTTGATTTGCACGGCTTCCCGTTTCGTCTGTTATTAGCAAACGATGGCTTAAGAGAGCAAGCGAAGGAATACACTAAAGACGGGTTTCTGTATCTCTTTGATATATGTTCAGATATCCTATACATATCTCAGTTTGTTGCAAGCTGTATTAGCTAAACAAGAACATTCAATGTTGTGTGCGTATAGTCTTAAAAAAAAACAGGAACGAATTCATTCAACTATTTATTAAGTTGTTTCTTTTATTGACTTTATACGTCTTCTGATGTTTGCCACGAAAACCCAATGCCAGAATATATACAAAAATTCAAAACAGGCTCTGCTTGCAGTTTCAGCGTGCGTTGCACACCAACATACATTCGTCTGCACTTTATGTGTTTTTCTCTTTTTCTGGCAACTACAATGCCATTCTCCCCGTAAACATAATATCTATATCGTGAGTATCAAAACAATTTTATTGTTTCTTGATGGAGGCTATTCAACAGTGAAGTTGAATTCAACCCCTCCACATCTTAGCTTTCTCTCTTCAGTTTGCCTCTACTAAAGAAAGCTGTTCTTATTGTAACTGTTGCATTCTTACTATCTAATGCTGGTGTTATTATTCTAGGTTATGGTTATGTAAACTCAGAGAAAGCTACGAAAACTGGTACTTGTTGATGCAGCGCTCCACGTCAGTCATAGGTATTCAATTTCCTTATTTCTGTTTACCTTCTTTCGTTGCTTCGTAGTTGAAATATTCTACAATTATGTGTGGAGGCAGGAGTTACTTTGTTATTTAGATAGGTAATGCCGTCGCTACTATGGTTCTCTTCTTCACAAAGAAATCAATAAGCATCGCAGTGTCCTTCATTTTGAATGTACAGGACAGGCAAAGGCATACACTGCTAATATTGCATTTGCTTAGGGTTTAAGGTTTAGGAAACAAAACTCCTAGCCTTCGATATAGCATTCTGCCGGAGCGTTTCTTACGACGACTCTGCGCTATTCAAGAATTAGAAAGACTGTGCATTGAGCATTGACTTCAGTACAACTACCAGCTAGTCTACATATCTCAAGACTAATCACTGCTGTTTGCCAGACTTATCTGAGGCGTAGCAAACCTGAAACCCTAAACCACAGCTAGACCCTAAACCATCTAAGCATGCAATGCTGTAACGTGGAACATGAGTCCTCGGCCGTAGGCCAAGGCGTAATGAGGTGTGCAAGAGTTACAAACTTGAGCCAAGAGTCTTCAAATTGAAGGGGCCTCTCCTATATCTCTTCGTATATTCAGCATAACAGCCTAATAGGCTAAAGCTGAAGGAGAAAAACGAAGAGAAGCCGCCCCTCTGAGTTGCAGCACTCTTTGCTGCAGATTCTACTGCAAGACAATATATTTTTAATGTGCAATAATAAGAAGAATAAGAATATGAATAATATGAATAATACATACCCCAACATTATTTAGATGTACGCGCAAACACCGCAGAAACATCTGCGGAGACAAGAGTCAACATAACGGCACATATCGATGCATCTACAAATTTCGGACAGGGCCTGCTGCAGCAATTGAATGGGCTGCTGCAGCAACACCTGTTGTTGCTGCTGATGATGCCGCTATTGCTGCTGCTGCCGCAGCTATAGCGGACAGGCCACGATACGTCTCTAACTAAGGGCCGGTAAGACACCTTTAGCAGCAAGAAGACTAGTGGAAGGCGAAACTGCATTAGCAGCACTCGTCTCCACAGCTGTTGCAGCTGCCGTATGATGCTGTTGCATGAAGCTTGCACAGGGCTGCTTCCCTACATATAACCGGTGTCAGCTGTTGCAGCTGCCGTATGATGCTGTTGCATGAAGCTTGCACAGGGCTGCTTACCTACATATAACCGGTGTCAGCTGTTGCAGCTGCCGTATGATGCTGTTGCATGAAGCTTGCACAGGGCTGCTTCCCTACATATAACCGGTGTCGTTTCGGCCTTGCAGCCACCAAACAACTACCTGTGACTGCAATCATATAAACAGGCTGCAAACCACGTAGCAGCAGCAAAGGCACCAGCTGCTGCTGCTGCTGGGTGGCATATAGTCGTCTACACGCTGCCGCAAGACGGGAGGTTCCCTGTAGAGAGGATAGGCATTTGAATCGTTTGGCGGAATAGCTGAAGACCCTGTAGCTGCTGCTGTTGCTGTTGCTGCGCAGTTTATGCTGCTGCAACAGATGATAGAAGAAGCCTCTATAACTGATGTAGAAATACAAACTCTGCAGCAAAAACATAGCAGTAGCTGAGGCTGCTGTTGCAGTAAGCCCCTATCATAGTTTGAAAGCACATGAGGAGACTCCAACACTTAGCATGGCCACGCTGCTACAGTGACGGTTGTTGATGTTGCTGCTGGTGATGCTGCCGCTTGTGCTGTTGCTGCAGCTGCTGCTGTCGATGATGATGCCTGTGGTGGCGCCTTCGCGCCGCTGCAACTGCTGCAACCTTCTCAAGATAAGCCAGGGCTTCAAAGGACTTCAGCGTATCCGAGAAGAGAAATCGGCAAAAGTGCCTGAACCGCAGATGTACACACCAAACCCTGAAACCTAAACCCTGATGCTTGCTGACCCTGCAGGCGTCAGCTATATATATATATAT
>CAJFCY010000642.1:0-7500 GCA_904066265.1 Eimeria zaria
GTTGTTGGTGGTGCTGCTGCTGTTTTTCGTGCTGGTTTGGTGTTGTTGTTGTTGCTACTGCTGCTGTTGCTGTTGTTGTTGTTGTTGTTGTTGTTGCCGTTGCCGTTGGCGTTGCTGTTGTTGCTTCTGCTGTTGTTGCTGTTGATGTTGCTGCCTTCGATATTAGCTTCTTTACAACACATGCCTTCGGTCTGCATTGATAGGTTGTAGCAGCTAAAGGCAGCAGCAACAGCAGCAGCAACAGTAAATGCAGCGTAGGCAGCAGCAGCAGCAGCAGCAGTGCCAATAGTTACAGCACAGGTGGCAGCAGCAGCAACTCGAGTATACAGACAAAAGCACCATCAGGAGCAGCAGCAGATGCAGCACAATCAGGAGCAGCAGCCATTAGGAGCGGCAGCAGAAGCAGCAGAGCTTGAGCAGCAGCAGGAGCAGCAGAGCTTGAGCAGCAGCTGCTGCTGTTTGTATTTTCTGCTGCTTCTCAGGTTTAGAGCAAGGAATGGTTACGAGGCCTCCGGAGCTGCATGTGTTTGCTTCGTGGGATGGCTTTCTCGCAGCAACTACTGCTGCTGCTGACGCTGCTGCTGCTGCTGCTGCAACGCCAGCAGCAGTAGTAGCAGGAGCAGGAGCAGCAGCAGCATCAGGAGATGAAGCGGACACTGAGACGAAAGGAGGTGCTGCCGCACCGCAGGCAGCAGGGGCAGGAGCGGCAGCAGCAGCAGCAGCAGCAGCAGCAGCAGCAGATGAAGCAGGTTCTGAGACGAAAGAAGCAGCAGCAAGGAATGCTGAAAGTGCAGATATCTTCGCTCACTATTTGCTGCCCCCGCTGCGTCTCCTCGCTCATCCGCATACTGAGGCAACCCTACCCCAACTTCTTGTGAGTTGTCTGCTGCTACTGTTGCTGCTGCTGCTGCTGTTGTTCCTGCTGCTTTTACTGTTGCTGCTGCTGCAGCTGCTTTCGTGTATCTTGTGTCTCTTCCATGAAATGCTTTCTGTGTTTGTTTCATATGTTGTGTGCAGCTTCGGCCTGTTACAGAAGTAGCAGCTCAGCAGCAGAAACAGCAGCAACAGCAGCAGGGGCAGCAGCAGCAGCAGCAGCAGCAGCAGCGTGAGCGAACAGGTGTGCTGTTAGCTGTTGGCCCAGAGGGTGGGTGGTCTCCTTCCGAAATGGAGTTGCTGCAGCAGCAGCTTCGGTGTCTGCCGTTTCGTTTGACAGACAAAGTAATGAAGTGTGAGGCAGCATTAACTGCCTGTCTGACGCAGCTAACTCTTTGCTACGAAGACCCCGTACTGCTGCCGCTGCTGCGCCCCACAGATGAAATATATCAAGCAGCAGCAGCAGCAGCAATAACAACAGCAGCAGCAGAAGGTGCTGCTCCAGATGCTCCTGATGCTACAACTGAGAATGCGCAGGCATCGTCAGTCGCTCCTGCTGCTGCTGCTGCTGCTTCTTCTGCTGCTGCAGCTGATGCTGTACAGGAGAAGAAAGAGGCCCCTAGGCGTCAGGGAGAGAGAGAGAGGCTGGCAGCTCCCGAAGGCTTCCTTATAACTTTCCCTCGCCGATACACCACACGCAGAGACCAGCAGCAGCAACCGCAGCAGCAGCAGCAGCAGCAACAAGAGAAGCGTGAGCTTGTATAGGCGCTAAGGCTGCTCGTGTTGCTATAGGGATCGCTGCTGTGACAGTCAATGACAGCAGCAATAGCAGCTAACGGAAGAGCAGCAGCAGCAACTGCTGCTGCTGCGGCAGTTGCTGCTGCTGCAGCAGCAGTTGCTGCTCCTGTTGCTGGTCCTGTTGTTGTTGCTGCTGCTGTTGCTGCTGCAGCGGCTTTTGTTGCTTGTCTCGGGTGAAGGCAACAGCAGGTGTCGCCTGATTTACAATAAATTTTTGTTTCTTTTGTTTGAGAAGTACGAGAATAAATATTTTATTATATTGTGTTTGTTTGTTTGTTCTGTTTATTATGCTGCCTTTACTTGTTTATTTATTTATATGTTTTGTTTGTTGTTTGTTTGTTTTTCTTAGTATATCTGTGTAACTGTCTGGCTATTCTATTGCTGTCTCTCCTCCTGTCTCTGTCTCCTCTATGTTTATTTCTCCTTCTGTCTCCGTCTGTCTCTCCTCCTTCTGTCTCTCTTTCTGTCTCTCTTTCCGTCTCCATCTGTCTGTCTGTCTACTGTCTCTGTCTCTGTCTCTTTCTCTGTCTTTGGCTGTCTCTTGCCTGTCTCCTTATATTTTGTGTTTGCCCGTCTCTTTTCTTGTTGTGTCTCCTTCTGTACTTGCCTCCTTTGTGCTTGTCTCTTTCACACAATAATAAATAATAATAATAATAATAATAATAATAATAATATATTAGAATATGTTAATAATATAATGTGGAGACAGCCACAAAAGACAAAGATCTTGCGAGGTATTAAATGAGTTTGTTGCAAATTAAAAATACATAAATTAATAATTAATAAAAACAAAATAATAAATTAATTAAATAAATAATTATTAAATAAATAAAATAAAAAGATAAAAGTGGACGACGAGGGTATCGATCCCTCTACCTCTCGCATGCTAAGCGAGCGCTCTACCATTTGAGCTAGACGCCCTTAAAGTTTTCTCGTATTTGTTTGTTGCTAATTATTATTTATTATTATTTATTTGTTTTATTTGTTGTTACTTATTATTATTTGCTGTTGTTTATTAGTATTTACATATTTATTGTTGTTGCTGTTGTTTGTTTTAGTGGTTAATAGTGTTTGTTCTAATAGATAGCAGCAGCCCACTAAGAAGGTAGACAGCGCGGCTATTAGCTGCTGGACGTATCACTTCACTGCAGCAGCAGACAACAGCAGCAGCAACAGCAACAGACAGCAACAGCAGATAACAGCAACAGACAGCAGCAACATCAAGCAGCAGCAAGTAAGGGGACGGGACAGGAGACAACAGGGAGGTCTGTCTAAAGTTTGCTCAGATTATATAACATAAAAACACAATATGTCTCTAAATAGAAAAATGTAAAGGTGTGTTTAGTTGCTGCTGCTGTTGCTGTTGTTGCTGCACCAGCTGCTGCTGCTGACGCTGCGGGCAGTATGGGCAGAGTCAGCGTTGCACTTATTCTCTGCATTTATGCAAGGAAGCGTCAAGACTGTTCTTCGTGTTGTTGCTGCAACAGCTGCAGCTGCTGCAGCACCAGTTGCTGCTGCTGCTGCAGCATATCCTCCTGTTCACCGGTCGGTTGCAGCATCAGCATGTCTTCTTCGCACCCTTCGTCCTGATGCTGCTGCTGCTGCTGCATGCTTCTGCTGCTCCAGACGCGTTCCACGCTGCGTAACAACAAGCAAATGAACAATGCACTCTTCCCGTTTACCTCCAACAACAGACACAGCAGCAGCAGCAGCAGCAGGAGCACTAGCTATTTCAGCCACAGCAGCAAGCAACACATAAGCCCAGCAGAAGCAAGAAGAAGTTAAGCAAAAGCAGCAGCAGCAACAGCAGCAAGTGAAACATACTCATAGAATTCCCTTGCTGCTGCTGTCATGAGGTGTACAGACACCGGCCCAAGACAGGCAACAAACCATTCGCTGCTGCTCGTGCTGTTGCGGTTTCTGTTGCGTCTTGTGCTGCCGCTCGTGCTGCTGCAGCTGTCGGAGACAAAAGGTATTTCTAGAGACTGAATCAGCGACCGCAGCAGTCTCGAAACCCTCCTGTACAAACACCAGCAGCAGCAGCAGCAGCAGCAACAGCAGCAACAGCAGCAGCAGCAACAGCATGAAATGAAGGTAAAAAGGGTATAAAGGAGAGAGCTAAACTGACTGCTCAAGCCAAAATAATGCAACGCCACTGCAGCAAAAGACAGGCAGGCTGCATGTGTCTTCTCCGGCAGCAGCAGCAGTGGAAGAAGCAGCAGCAGCAGCAGCAGCAGCAGCAGCAGCAAACCTGCAATGCGAAGCTGTTCCGCATGTCCCTACGAGGGCTACAAGCCCCAAATCTCTACGACTGAGAGCCTCGAGGTTTAAACAGACGACATTGGTGACGCCTTCCTGCAGCAGCAGCAACAGCAGCAACAGCAGCAACAGCAGCAGCAGCAACAGCAGCAACAGAGGGGGGGTCCAGAAAGGCATTATGAGGTTTTTGGTGGCCGCAGCAAAAGCAACAACAAGCAACTACAATGAGGCTGCAGCTCGAGCTGCTGTTGCGAATGGCACCGCGGCTGCTGCTGCTGCTGCTGTTGCTGCTGCTGCTACTGTTGCTGCTGCTGTTGCTGCTGCTGTACCTGCGAAAGAAGAGTTTTGAATTCTAGGAGAGACGGATATTGGCCTTTGCGGAATTCCATATCTCTGCAGCAGAACAAACAAACAACACGTCACCATACTGCTGCTGCTGCTGCTGCTGCTGCTGCTGCTGCTGCTCTTGTTGCTTCTATGGAGGCTGGTGTTGCTCATGCATGTGCTGTTGCTGCTGCTGTTCATATTGCTGCAGCTGCTGCTTTTGTTGCTGCTGCTGCTGCTTGTAACGCAACAGGGACTTCCACAACAGGCTTTTCACGATCAACTGCTGCAGGGCTGCTTACACTGGAGGTGCAGCAGCAGCAGCAGCAGCAGCAGCAGCAGCAGATTCGGGTGTATCTGGAGCTGGCCATCTAAACCCCTTTGGCTGTTTGTAGACAGGATTAAAGTATGCCTTCCAGTCTTCTTCAAGTGTCTTTGCTGCATCATCCCACTCCTCCTCCTCCTCAACAGCAGCAGCGTCGCCTGCTGCTGCTGCTTCTGCTGCTGTTGCTGCTGCTTGCTTTCCCCTCAAGTACTGCTCTGCCCGCTGCAGCAGCAGCTCTCTGTTGTCTCTGTAGAATCGCTGAGCGGGCGTAAGAGAAGAGTCATCTGCTTCCCTCCACTGAAACCCAGCTGATTCATCTGCTGCTGCTGTTGCTGCTGCTCCTCCTCCTCCTTCTGTTGCTGCTGCTGCTGGAGCTGCTGCTGCAGCCACGTGAGGAGGCAGCAAAGCTTCGAATGACTGCTGCAGCGCAGCACGCAGTCCGCCTTCTGTCGTTTCCGCAACAGCAACAGATTGCAAGAAACGCTGATGTCTGTCTGCTGCAGCAGCAGCAGCAGCAGACGCTTCTGCTGCAGCAAGCATCTCTTGCTGCTCCTTAGACAGCAAAACCTCCGCATGCGCCTGCACTGGCGGCTCGTCGTCTCCGTCTTCTCTCTCGAGGCAGTTCTTAGCCTCCTCCCGGCTGCTGCTGCTGCTGCTGCTCCCGCTGCTGCTGCTGCTGCTGCTGCTCTCTTCGTAGCTATTGAAACAGTATTCTTCTTCACTGTGGAAGGAAGACGGGTAGAACTCCTCATGCTCCTCCTCAACATCATGCAGGTCTCTGCTGCTGCTGCTGCTGTCAGTGCTGGCGATGGTGGTGCTGCTGCTGCTGCTACTGTTGCTGCTGCTGCTGTTGCTCTGCTTGGCTGCCTCCTCAGCAGTAGAGAGCTCTGCAAGGACGCGCTGCAATGACTGGGGGTCTCGCAGCACTGAGAGCCAACGCCGCGAACCGCTGCCGCTGCAGCAGCAGCAGCAGCAGCAGCAGAAACTGGAAGCTACATTTCGGACGATGCTGATGCTGCTGGCACTGCAGGTGTTGCGAATGACGCTGTCGGCTGCAGCTACTGCTGCTGCTGTTCTTTTTGCTGCAGTTGCTGTTGCTGTTGTTTCTGTTGTTGCCGCCGCTGCTGCTGCTGCTGCTGCTGCTGCCGATGTGTACTGCCACCGGAGCCTCATAGCAGCGTGTCGTGCTGCCATGAAATACCCTGGGGCCCTTCGTTCACTTGCAGCAGCAGTTGCAGCAGCTGCTGCTGTTGCTGCTGCTACACTTCTGCTCCGCAGCATCTCTCGAGCTGCATATACACCTCATGCCCGGCATCTGTTTTTGTGCGCCTGAAGAAGGCCAAAGAGATGTCAGCGAAATCACCTGTTTGCTGCTGCTGCCGCTGCTGCTGCTGCTGTCGATACAACAGCAGCAGCAGTAGCTGCCGCTGCTGCTGCTGTGTAGTGGATGCCTCTCTTCTTCTAACAGGAAATGAAACTACCTGAAATTAAACAACATGCATTAACTTGTTTCCAATTTTTTTAGCAGAACAACTACAACTTGCCCATACAGCAGCAGCAGCAGCAGCAGTAGCAGCAGCAGCAAGGCCGAAAACATGCATGCATGCATGCATGCATGCATGCATGCATGCTGTTGCAGGTTTTTGTCAACTTCACTGCAGCTTCATAGAAGTGATATATCTTCTTCTTTAACGCCTTAAAAACTCAAAGGGTTTCTTAGGAGGGGCGCACCCACCTCTTGTCTGTTGCTGCAGCTGCTGCAGCAGCTGCAGCAACAGCAGCAGCAGCAGCTGCTGCATTAGCAGTTCAAAACATTGACTCAGAACAAGCTCAAAGATAAGGCCGTAGCTGAGAATCTGTCGTGAGAATCTGTAGGAGTTGCGGCTGCAGCAGTAAGAGCAACAGCAGCAGCAGCAGCAGCAAGAACAGCAACAGCAGCAGCAAGAAACAGTAGCAGCAGCAGCAAGAAAGGGAGTAGCAGCAGCAGCAGCAGCAGCAGCAGCTTCTTTCTACAGAGATGCTTGCACAGCCGTTGCGAAGCGGAGGTTTCTGGAGGGGTTCCTCTGCGCCTTCTGCTGCAGCAGGAGGGGGAGGGGGAGGAGCAGGAGGAGGAGGAGCAGCAGGAGGGCGTGGCTCTTCTGCTGCTGCTGCAGTGCGGCCCCGAGTGCAGCAGCTGAAGCACGAGGTTATTAGTGTGGCAGACCCGAGGACTTTCTTCTGCGGTGTATGCGCGTTGCCCATGGCTCAGACATGCAGAACGGTAGGCAAACCCTAAACCCTAAACCCTAAACCCTAATTTTTAGTGAGTCAAGCTGAGACACCCTTTGAGCCACCCAAACCCTAAACCTCCTCAACCGTATAAACCATCGAAATTTAGGGTTTACTGCTGCATCAGCAATAGCAGCAGCAGCAGCAATAGCAGCAGCAGCAGCAGCAGCAGCAAAAGCAGCAGCAGCAAGAGCAGCAGCGGAAGAAGTGCCAATCCGTCAATCCCAAGTTCTTCGCACTTCTTTTAGAAGTATTTGCTGTTGTGTTATGAGTGTTTAGGGTTTAGGGTTTAGGGTTTAGGGTTTAGGGTTTAGGGTTTGTTGGGTTGGGTTTGTTGCTGCTGCAGCTGCCTTGCCTTCACTTGGCTTGCGGCCCGTGCACTGAGCAAATGCTGGCAGCAGGCCAGTGCCGAATGTACGTACACCTTGCTGCTGCTGCTGCTGCTGCTGCCGCCACCGCCGCTGATGCTGCTATGGCTGCTTGTGCTGCTGCTGTATCTGTTGCTACCGTTTCTGCTAACCCATATTTGCTGCATTTGCTGCTGCTGCTGCTGCTGCTACGGCTGCGGCTGTTGTCACAGCATTTGTTCGTATGATTCTGGTTTACTGCTTCTGCTGCAACAGTGTTTTTATCTGTGTGTATGCTGCTGCTGT
>CAJFCY010000643.1:0-11532 GCA_904066265.1 Eimeria zaria
GAAGACAGGGGCCCAACTGTAGGGGCCCCTCCTTGAACCCTTAAGAGACATACTTAATCATTTGGGGGCCCCACTGCCTGGGGCCCCCTGAGTCTTAAAGTCACTACAAAGCAGGGGGCCCCTGGTTAAGGAGACAGCAACTGAAGTTGTACTTAAGGGTTTAAGAGAATATATATATAAGGGAAGGGTATATATATATATATAACTTTAAATAAATAGGAGACACTTAGATAGATAAGGAGACACTTAAACAAATAAAAGAGGAGACAGTTATAGGCAAGTAACGAAGGAGACTCTTTAATTTATAGTAACATGTAAAAGAAGGATAGAGTTATATAAAGGAAGAGGAGACACCCTGAGGCTGGTCTACTACTTAAGCTGGAGGGGACAGATGAGGCCTTCAGTGACAAACATGCTGCGGCCTGAGGAGGAGACACTTGTATGCGGTGCGGAGACACTTGTATGGGGTGAGGAGACACTTGAAGAAGTGGGTTCGGAGACACTTCAAATGGGTTCGGAGACACTTGAAATGGGTTCGGAGACACTTGAAATGGGTTCGGAGACACTTGAAATGAGTTTGGAGACACTTGAGGGGGGTGACGATACACCTGAATCTTGTGGGCGGACACTGGTGAGGAGACACTTGATAGCATTGAGAAGACACTGTGAGGAGACACTTGAAACACGTGAAGAGACACTCGAACGGGTGCGGAGACACTTGAAACTGGTGAGGAGACACTTGAAACTGGTGAGGAGACACTTGACACTTGTTTGGAGACACTTGAACAAGATCCAGAGACAACTGAAACGGGAGGAGGGACGCTTGAAATGGGCAAGGAGACAGCTTGAGGAGGTGCGGAGACAGTTGGAGGTGAGGAGGCACTGGGGGGAGGGAGGGGTGCAGAGACAGTTCAAACAGGTGTGGAGACAGTTCGGTGAAGGGCCAATTGACGGCGGTGCGGAGACAGCTGGAGGAGGTGAAGAGACGCTTGCACTAGGTGAAGAGACACTTCAAGGAGGGGAGGGGCGCCTTGGAGGGATGACTAGGAGACATCTTGGGGACGACTAGGAGACACCTGGAAGGTGCGGATACACCTGTAAACTACGGAGACACCTGGAAGGTACGGGGACACCTGAACGTCGACCTGAAGGGTGTGCGGAGACACTTGAGGAATGTGAGGAGACACTGAGGGGACACTTGGCGTAGTGGCGAGACCGAGGCCTGAAGGATGTCAGCAGACACTTGAAAGCGGCACTAAGGAGACACCTGAAGGAGGTGAGGAGACACCTGAAAAGAGGTGAGGAGACACCGGAGACAGCCAACTTGAAGGCTGTCTCAGGTGTCTCCGCACCTCCTTCAGGTGTCTCCTGCTGCCTCAAAGCCGATACTTACTTCGTCCCCAAAAGACAAATACTTTGTCCAAAACCTGCTGCTGTTGCTGCAGCTGCTGCAGCATGAGACACCCACAAATTGTTTACAAGGCAGCAGCCACAATTACTGCTGCTGCTGTTGTTGCTGATGCTGCTGCTGTTGCTGTCCTGCTGCTGTCTAGTGCAGCAGCAGCAACATCTCTACCAGAAACAAGAGGCAAAGCTGAAGGCTCCACCCAATTCCGCCGGGGAAGCAAGTGCCGTCTACCTGCTGCTGCTGCTGCTGCTGCTGCTGTGGCTCCTGCTGCTGCTGCTGCTGCTGCTGCTGTTGCGGCTGCTGCAGCTGTCTACATCGATAAGGGCCATGAGCCATACAACTCAGTTGCTGTTTTAGTTATTGTTGCTGCTGCTGCTGCTGCTGCTGCAGCTAATCCCGCTACTTCCAATATCTGGGCAGCGAGGCAGCAGCGTCAGCAGCTCATATAAGAGAACCTTTGCTGCAGCAGCTGCTACAAATGTGTCTCCTCCCAGGCGTAGAGTGGCGTGGAGACCAAATGACAAAAACGAAGACAACGCAGCAATCAAGTTGCATGTCTGCAGCAGCAGCAGCAGCATCGGCATCAGCCGCAACAGCAACAGCAGCATTAGCAGCAGCAGCAGCAGCAGGAGCAGGAGCAGCGCATTCAAGCACAAAGCACACGCAGCAGCAGCAGCAGCAGCAGCAGCAGCAACAGCAGCAGCAACAGCAAGGCAAGCTGCAGTCGCCGCTACAGCAGCAAGATCACGGCTAGCAGCAAGACAAGACGAGAACTGCAGCAGCCGCCTGCAGCAGCCGCCTGCAGCACCAGCAACAGCAGCAATAGCAGCAGCAGCCTACAGCAGTAGCAGTCTACAGCAGCAGCAGCATACCTGCTGACTCTCCTCATGCTTGCCAGCAGCAAGTGCTGCTGCTGCAACAACCAGCGAGCGCAGTGTCTGGGCAGACTCATTAATATGTAGCACAAGCAGCTGCATGAGGCCGTGTGATGCACCAAGAGCAGCAGCAGCAGCAGCAGCTGCTGCTGCTGTGCTTGCTGCTGCTGCGGAGGGCCCCCCCCCAAGATAACTACTGTCGTCACTGCCTCTTCTCGCAAAGATATGCTGCTGCTGGTGCTGCTGCTTCTCCTGCTGCTGCTCCTGCTGGTCTTGCTGCTGCTGTCTCCTTGCAGCACGCTGCCGTACACTATAAAACCCAAGTCGTTTCAGCACGGAGGAGAATACAAGCGGACAATGCTGCTGCTGCTGCCGTTGCTGCTGCTGCTGCTGCAGTTGCTGCAGTTGCTGCTGCTGCTGTAGCTGTTGCTGCTGTCGGCAGCTGCTGCTAACGGGCCTTGCCTGTAAGCGTCCCTGGCCGCAGCAAACCAACGGAAGGGGCAGGTGTTCCTCTTGTACTGCTGTTGCTGCTGCTGCTGCTGCTGCTGCTGCTGCGCTCTGCTCCAGAAGGGGATGCAAGCTGGCAGCAAGGAAAGCCTCAAGGGACTGCAGCACAAAGGTGCATGCAGCTACAACAAGCCGCTTTTGCGGCGTTCCTGCTGCTACAGCTACTGCTGCTGCTGCTGCTGCTGCTGCTGCTGCTGCTGCTTGTGGCTCGAAGTGCAGCAGCAGCCGCGTGAGGCCCCTTAGAATATCCATATGTCGGCTGAGGACCAATCCCGCAATGATGTACGGGTCCTGCTGCTGTTGCTGTTGCTGCTGCTGTTGCATGTGCTGCTGCTGCTGCAGCACGAGTTGCTGCATCTGTTGAGCCACATGAATGCGGCAGGAGACAGCCAGCAGCCTGCCAGCAACAGCAACAACGCAGTGTCTGCTCTGCATGCATAGCTGCTTCTCAGCTGCAATCCATTTGCTGCTGCCGTCAACGATGCCCTCCCTACTGCTGCTGCTGCTGCTGCTGCTGGCTGCTGCGGGGATAGAAGCAACAGCCTCGACGAGGCGGAGAGCGAAGCAGCAGAAGCTGTTTGTTGATATTGGGCTGTCTTGCTGCTGCTGCCAGCAGCAGACACCTGGGGCATCAGCAGCAGCACATAACTTAAGGAGAGACACACAGCCTAAATGGTCCTCCTTAGAAGACAAAGGAAACCCCTCTTCTTGCTGCTGCGGCAGCAGCAACGACTGTTGTAGCAGCAGCAGCACCGTTGGCAGCAGCTGCTGCTGCTGCTGTCCTAACAGCCACCAATCTAAAGCACCCACAAGCTGCAACGCAGAACTCAGCAGCAAGCGATGCGATCGCAGCACCCAAGGCACCTTACCTGTTGCTGCTGCTGCTGCTGCTGCTGCTGTTGCATCCACTGCTGCTGCTGCTGCTGCTGAGCCAGGGAAGCACGCAACAGGAGACAGCAAACCCCGCAGCAGCTGCTCCAATGCTCCGCTGCATCTCCAGTCAGCTGCATGCGCAACTGCAGCAACAGCATGAAGGATTGACTCAAATGTTGCCCACTGCTGCTGCTGCTGCTGTTGCTGCTGTTCCTGCTGCTCCTGCTGCTGCTGTTCCTGCTGCTGCTGTCCTGTATGTGCTGCTGCTGCTGCTGCTGCGGTGCATCGCAGCAAAGAGAACGCGATGTTTGTTAAGTCTGGGAGGAGGCCGTCGTGCAGTCGATATACCATCTGCCGCTCAGGGGCAAACAGGTTACTGCAGCAGCAGCAGCAACAGCAGCACCAACGGCAACAGCAGCAGCAGCAGCAGCAGCAACAGCAGCAGCAACAGCAGCAACAGCAGCAACAGCAACAGCAGCAGCAGCAGCAGCAACAGCAGTAATAGCAGTAGCAGAACAGCAATTGCATAGAACAGCAACGAATGGTGATGCGCAGAGTATAGGAAGCAAACTGCAGCAAAGAGCAGCAGCACCAAACAAACAGGAGAAACAGCAGCAGCAAACAAATAGCAGCGGCAGCAGCAGCAGCAGCAGCAGCAGACAAACGAACAGCAGCAGCAACAGCGTGTACGAAGCAGCAACCCACCGCAAGGCTTCTCGTATCTCAGACCTGAGATTGAAGAAGGCCTCTGCCTCTTGCTTGGTGCTGCTCATGCTGCTGCTGCTGCTGCTACTGCTGCTGTTGCTGCTGCTGCTCATGCTGCTGCTCCTGCAGCAGCAGCTAAAGCCTAAGGGGAAGGCTGATATCTCCACGAGGCGGCAGGCGACCTGCCTCATCCATGCTGCTGCGCTCTTCTCAAGTGCTGCTGCTAGTGCTGCGAGTTCTTTCTGCTGCAGTTGCTGCTGCTGCTGCCGCAACAGCAGTAGCAACTGCTGCTGCTGCTGCTGTGGTACGCCGTTACCTGCTACTGCTGCTGCTGCTGCTGCTGCTGCTGCTGCTGCTGCCGTGGCAGCTGGTGTTGCAGCTGCTGCCCAACGAAGCTGCAGCGTTTGCTGCAGTGTACGTACAGCCTGTGTCATGGCTTCTGCTGCTGCAACAGCAGAAGCTAACCTGTCTTTAGAAACCCAGGCGCTGCAGCAAAGCCACTGCTGCAGCAGCAGGGACCCGCGCAGCAATGCCGTACATACTGCTGTTTCGTTGCTGCTACTCACTGCAGCAAGCGCCACCAGCTGCTGCTCATGCTGAAGCAAACGCCCCTCCAAGAGCTGCTGCTGCTGCTGCTGCTGGCGGACAGACACACGGGGAGACCGTTGTTGTTGTTGTTGTTGCTGCTGCTGTTGCTGCTGCTGCTGTTGAACGCCCACGCCCTCCTGGCAATCTTTTATGCTTGCTGCTGTTGCTGCTGCTGCTGCTGCTGCTGCTGCTGCTGCGGGCGCTGCTGCGGCTGCTGCTGTCGCTGCTGCTGCTGCTGCTGGGGATGCTGGCCTTAAGGCGTCGTTGCAGAGGGTGCAGCAAATGCGGAAAAAGACAGGAGGAGACAGCCATGCTGCTGCTGCTGTTTCTGTTTCTGCTGCTGCTTCTGCTGCTACTTCTGCTGTTGTTGTTGATGATGCTGCTGCCTCTGCCTCCACAAGGGCCAGCACGACGCACATTTCAGCAGCAAAGACAGACACTATACACCCCAAGACACGCGATGCATGCGCTGCTGCTGCCCCCGGTGCTGCTGCTGTTACTGCTGTTGCTGCTGCTCCTGCTACTGCTGCACCAGACTTGCTGCTGCTGCTACTTGTTAATGCTGGATGCAGCCCCGAGCAAATGTGAGAAAAAAGCAGCAGGCGTTCCAATACACACAAAGTCCGCCGCCTCTCCTGCTGCTGCTGCTGCTGCTGCTGCCTGTGCTGCTGCTGCTGTTGCTGCTTCTGCTGCTGTTGCTGCTGCTGCTGTTGTTGCTGTAGCACAGCGTTTGCCTGATGCCACCTGCATGCATCGTGTTGCAGAGGAAGCACCCCTTTCTGCTGCTGCCGGATGGGACACCGGTGCCTCCTGCTGTTGTTGCTGCTGTTGTTGTTGTTGCTGTTGCAGCTGTTGCTGTTGCAGCTGTTGCTGCTGATGGTGTTGCTGATGTTGCTGCTGCTGTCTCCCTCCGTTGGCAGGTTCCGCATAGCGAGGAGGGAGACGCCTTTGATGAATGCTTCTGCTGCTGTCTCCGCTACTTTTGCTGCTGCTTCTTTAGCAGCTGAGATGTCGTTGTCTACCTGGTTTGGCATTGCTTCTGCAGCTGTTGCAGCAGCTGCTGCTGTTGCTGCTGTTGCTGCTGTTGCAGCAGCAGCACGTGCTGGTACAGTTTGGGGGCGCATGCAGAGACTCTCGACGAAGCAGCAGCTCCGAATCAGATGCAGAAGCGAAGGCAGCAAACACGTGTGCAGAAGAGACAGTGCTGGTAGCAGCAGCACGTCTGCTGCTGCAGCAGCAAACCAGCCGTCTATACACCGCAGCACAGCAAGCAGTTGTGGGGTTGCTGCAACGAGCTTGTCTGCTTTGATTCTAGCAGGAAGTGCTTGCTGCTGCAGCTGCTGGCGGCGTTGCTGCAAATGTTGCTGCTGTTGCTGCTGTTGCTGCTGCTGCGGCGGCGTGGGCCCCACAGCAGCAGCAGAGGCAGCTATAAAGCGGCTAGCCGCTCCCAGTAGCAGCTGCAGCACTGAGGGGTTTGCTGCTGCTTTCAGGAGACAAGAGAGACTGTCTCCAGTGAGTTGCTGCGACCGCAGCAGCAGCGGAGCTGCTCTCTTCTCCCGCAGCAGCTGACACCCCACAAACCCCTGCTGCTGCAACACACAATCTGCACATGCAGACAGCACCTCTAAAGCCGCCTTGCCTGCAGCTTTGACCCATGTAACACCTGCTGCTGCTGCTGCTGCCGCTGCCGTCTCCCCTGCTGCTGCTGCTGCTGCCGGAAACGCCTCCAGCGCGAAACTGCTGCAGCAGCGAGACAGAAAAAAGGCAGTGCATACCTCCCCACATGGCAGCAGCAGCAAATTGTAACGAGCGGCTTGTGCTGCTGCTGCTGCTGCAGTCAGCTTCGGGTCAAAAGCTGCTGCAGCAGCGGCAGCGCAGTGTGGCAGCCACCAACAGCAGCAGTTGCTGCTGCAGTTGTTGCTGCAGTTAGTGCTGGTGCCGCCGCTACAACTGCAACTGTTGCCGTTGCTGCCGCTGCTGCTTTTGCTAGTATGCAGCAGCAGCAGCAGCAAACATGCTGTCCTAGCAACTTCATTAGTGAGGGGCTTCAGCCCCGGATGTACATCTAACCCTGGGACAGACAAGGACAGCAGCAGCAGCAGCAAAAACCTGCTAACCAGCAGCAGCAGATGCCACCTGGGCCTCCAAACACATGCCTGCTGCTGTAGCAACGGATCGCCCTTTCCGGCTGCTGCAGCAGCCGCAGCAGCAGCTGCAGCAGCAGCTGCTGCTGCCTCTCTCAGCGTCGCAGCAGCTGCTGCTGCTGCGCACGTCGCAGCAGCAGGAGGCCCAAAGTCGCAACCTGTTACGCTTCTGCAGCAACAGCCGCTGCTGCTGCTGCTGCGGCTGCTGCTGCCGTTGTTTGGAAGGCAGTGTGCTGCTGTTGTGGGGCGAAGGAGACAGCGGCGAAGCGTCTGAGCAGCAAAGAGACAGGAGGCGCTGGAGAGGATATTCGCTAGTAACTCAAGTCCTTGCTGCTGCTGCTGCTGCTGCTGTTGTTGTTGCTGTTGCTGTTGCTGCTTCTGCGGGTGCCGCTGTTGCGCTCTTTGCTGTTGATGCTGTTGTTGCTGCTGCTCTTGCTGCTGCTGCTGCTGCTGTGCTGCATCGGGAAGCTCCCCTAGCAGCAGCAGCGCAACCGCATCTGCTGCCTTTTCGCATGCATTTCGCAGCAAATGAAGGGCCCCAGCAGCAACATGAGGAGATGTATGTACACCCCGATTCCACGTCTGCGTTGGCTTATTCTGGGGCTTGCGGCTTTGCTGTTGCTGCTGCTGTTGCTGTTGTTGCTGTTGCTGTTGCTGCCGCTGTTGCTGCTGCTGATACAGCTGATACTGTAGTTCTTGCTGTCCGTCGTCACATTCAAGGCGGTGCTGCAGCGCAGCAGCAAGTGCTGCTGCTGCTGCTGCTGTCTCTTCTGGCCTTCTGTGTCGTAGAGGCAAGCAAGGGTGCATACCTAAGCCTGCAGCGCCATCAACAGCAGCCAGCAGCAGCAGCAGCAGCTCCTCTTGTTGCTGCTGTTGCTGTTGCTGCAGCAGCAGCAGCTGCTGCTGCTGCGTCCCCAGGGGAGGCAAAGCGTATACAGCGCGAGATTTCATCAGTACAAAACAGACACACACCTAGAACTACTACTAATACTGCTGCTGCTGCTGGCTGCTGCTGCGGGCAAATCCTGCTGCTGCTGCTGCTGCTGCTAATGTTGTCTGCTGCAGGTGCTCTAGGGCCTACACTGGTGCCTGTGGCTGTGTTTAGGCCCACATTGTCTCTGTCGATTGTCTGTGGACATTCTTGCAAAGCTGCTGCTGCTGCTGCTGCTGCTGCTGCTGCTTCTCTCGTTGCTGCTGCGTCTACTGTTCTCGTTGCCTTTGCGACGGCCGCTGGGGCTGCTGCTCGCTCACGTTGCCGTTGCTTCTACTACTGCTGCTGTCTCTGCTGCTGTTGGTGCTGCTCTTGTTGCTGTTGCCTCTGCTGCTGCTACTGTTGGTACTGCTGCTGTCACTGCTGCTGTCACTGCTGCTGTCACTGCTGCTGCTGTTGCTGCTGCTGCTGCTGCTGCTGCTGCTGCTGCTGCTGCTGCTGCTGCTGTAGGGACACCCAAAGTGTCCCTCCAGCTCTTACGCGGCCAAATCAATTAAAATGCGAGTTCAAAAGAATATAAATAGCTCCGTCTGTGCAGCAGCAGCAGCAGCAGGAGCAGCGGGAGCAGAAGCAGGAGCAGCAACAACAGCAAGGGCAGCAACAACAACAACAACAGCAGCAGAAACAACAGAAAGGAGACAGTATAATATACACACACAGAATATCTGGGCAGCAGCAAATAATATCAGGTGGTGTAATGCAGGTATGTCTTCATTGAAATACCGTCAAGGTCATCGAGTATAGCTGCTGCTGCTGCTGCTGCTACTGCTGCTGCAGCTGCAGCAGCTGCTGCTGCAATAAACTTGAGTAGACTGCGAGGAGGTAGACGCGTTTATGTTATTTGCTCACCCTAAACAAACTAACTGCAACAGAAAAACAAATATAAAGACCAGGTGTATGTACAGCAGCTGCACATACACCTCAATGCCGCCGCAGTGTCATCAACCACCAGAGCGATATGTATATATTATATATATATTATATATTATATATATTCAAAGCAACAGCTGCTGGTCTAGCTGCTGTTGCTGCTGCTTCTGCTGCTGTTGTTTCTACTGTCCCTGATGATGCTGTTGCTGCTGATGTTGTTGCTGTTGTTCATGTTCGTTTTCCTGCTCCTGCTGCTCCTGCTCCTGCTGCTGCTGCTGCTGCTGCTGAGACCCCACAGCCACAGCAGCAGCAGCACGGGGCAGACAGGAGAGACGCACCCCTTTTGCTGCTTCCATAGAAAACACATCAAAGTATAAACTTCATACCAACTCGTTTGTATAATAAAAGCAAATAAACATTATGTTTCAACACGAAGAAGCAGCAGCAGCAACACTCCAACAGCTGCTGCTGCTGCTGCAGCTGCTGCTGCAACTCCAGCAGCAGCAGTACAGCAGCAGCGGCAGCTAGCAGCAGCAGCAGCAGCAGCACTCGAATTGTCCAGACCGCTGCAGCATATCGATAACTCGAGTGTATAGACAGCAACCCTCCTTTAATATATATATTTTAAAATATATATATTATTTCAATGTTTTTTATTTATTTTAATTTAATTTTTATAAATAAACTAAATTAAACAAACTTACCTAGTTACTGCTGAGACACCAGAAGCACCAGCGGTGCACCACTGGTCATGCGGGGCAGCAGCTGGAGCAGCAGCAGCAGCAGCAACAGCAACAGCAGCAACAGCAGCAGCAAACTGTATAAAAAGCTATAAAAGCAGCATTAAAACAATTTATTTATAATTTATGTTGTAGTAACTGCTGCTGTAACAGCTTCTACAGCTGCTGCATTAGTAACTGCACTGCTAGGTGCAGCAGCAGCAGCAGCAGCAGCAGCAGCAGCAGCAGCAGTCAGCTGCTAGCAGCAGCTAGCTGCAAGGTGCAGTACTGTGGCTCTCTGTGTTTCTACCAGATACATTTAAAACATTATAATTAATTGAAGGAGACTGTCTCCTCTCCGCTGCTGCTGCTGCTGCTGCTCTGAGGGTGGAGACAGTGGGGTGCAGCAAGCCCATGTAAGTGTTTGCTGTTACTGTTGTCTAACAATTGTATACAGCAGCGTCAACGCATGCAGCAGACGGGGTGTCTTATTGGGTCTTTAACCCTGCATGCATGCATGCGTGCATGCATATACTGTTGTTTGCTGCCTACTTGCTGCTGCTGCTGCTGCAGCAACGGGAAGGAGGCGTTTCTCCGTTACACCTCATGATACATCAAGTGTCTCCTTTGCCTCTAACACAAACAGTGTCTCCTGTCTCCATTCTATCTATTAGCCGTAAACCCCGAGTGTGGGGTTGTTGTTTAGTGATGTGTGGGGTGTCTCCTATATTTGTTTATTGTTTGTATGTATTGGCTGTTGTCTCGACAAAGACAAGAGGCATAGGCTATGAGCTGCACCAGCAGTTTTGCTGCAGCTGCTACTGCAGGCAGCATGCATGCATGCATGCATGCATGCATGCATGCATCCATGCATGCGTTCAAGCCCCAACAACAGGCTGCTGCATGCACTGACACTGCCATAGCTAACTGTTAAACATTTAGCTTGTAGCCAAGCAGGGGTTAGTGGCCTCAGCAGCAGCAGAGAAACTCGCTGCTGCTGCAGCTGCTGCAACTGCTGCAGCATTTACTGTTACTGTTGCTGCAGCAGGAACAGAAGGCCTGTTGCTGCTGCTGCAGATACCTGCAGCACTCCATATTGCTGTTGCTGCTGCTACTGCAGCACTCCGTATTGCTGCTGCTGCTGCTGCAGCAAAAGCACTAGGTGTCACTACTTACATTTCAGGAGGCACCAGCCATGCAGTGGCAGCGGAGGCGTACGCTGCTGCTGCTGCTGTTGCCGCTGTTGCTGCTGCTGCTGCTGCTGTTACTGCTGCCACAGCAGCAGCACATGTTATAATAGCTAGTGTTTCTGTTAACGGGGTGTATGTACACCTCGTGATGTGGGTTGGGGATAGTCATTAGTTGCCCTCGTGATAATGCATGAGAATCCACTGCAGTATCTGGTTGCTGCAGCAACAGCAGCAGCAGCAGCAGCAACAGCAGCAACAGCAGCAGGGACACGAGACAGTAGGAAGGAGACAGACAATAGGAGACAGCGAGTGAGATACAGAAGGGTGGAAAAGTGGAAAGAAAAGGAGGGGTGGGTGAGACAGACAAAAGGAGACAGGAGGAGACAGGAGGAGACAGGGAGACACGCAGAATAAACAAATAAATAAATATACAAACAAATAAATTTATAAATAAATAGTAAATAAATAATATATAAGTAAATAATAAATAAATAACAGAGACAGTAAGGAGACAGACATGCAGAGTTGAAAGACAAGAGACAAAGGAGACAGAGGAGACAGACGGAGACAAAGAAGAAAGCAACAAAATACAACAAAACAACCACCAAAAAACAAAAACAAACAATAAAAAAAAAAAAAAAAAAAAACAACCAAAAAAAAAA
>CAJFCY010000644.1:5000-11509 GCA_904066265.1 Eimeria zaria
GTCGACGCTTCACTACAGCAGCACAGCCTCCTGCTGCTGCTGCTGCTGCTGCTGCT
Source organism: Eimeria zaria (assembly GCA_904066265.1). NCBI lineage: Eukaryota > Apicomplexa > Conoidasida > Eucoccidiorida > Eimeriidae > Eimeria > Eimeria zaria. The sequence goes on from CAJFCY010000644.1 coordinate 5,057, forward strand.
GCTGCTGCTGCTGCTGGGCCACGTGATGCGTGTTTGCTAGGGTGGGGCACCGATGCTGCTGCTGCTGCTTCTCTATGCAGCTCCCTCCTTATCTCCAGCAGCTGCTTGCTGCGGTCGGATCCTGCGCTGCTGCTGCTGCTGCTGCTGCTGCTGCTGCTGCTGCTGCCAAAGCCACCCATGTATCTCTTCTTCCTGAACTTTGACCCGAAGAAACTGCTGCCTACGCTGCTAATACTGCTGCTGCTGGTGCTGCTGCCGCTGCTGCTGCGAGGCAGTATGCGGCCGCTGCTGCTGCCTAACCCCCCCATACGGCGAGCCAGCAGCTGCTGTGCTGCTGCTCTATACCATGCCTTGTCTGCTGTTGTTAGCTGTTCAGTTGCTGCTGCTGTTGCTGTTGTTGCTGCAGCAGCAGCAGCGGACAGAGGATGCGCAGCAACACGAGCAGCGGGTGCTGCTTGAGGCGCAACACCTGCTGCAGCATGCTGCTGCTGCAGCACTCGCCACCCCTGCTGCTGCTGCTGCTGCTGCTGCTGCTGGGGCATCTCGTCTGCGGAGTCTGTGTCACTGGATAGCAGCACAACACAAGTCCTTCCATCACCTGCTGCTGATGCTTCTCCTGCTGCTGCTGCTGCTGTTGCTGCTGCTGCTGCTTCGGGTACATCGCCAGCTGCTCTTTCGTCGTCGCTGCTGCTGCTGCTGCTGCTGCAAATGATTGCATCTGCTGCTGCTGCTGCATCCCATATATCATCCTCTAATGCAGTAGGAGAAGCACATGTCTTCACTTGCTGCTGCTGTTGCTGCTGCTGTAGCTGTTGCGCGATCCAGTGAGTCTGCACGGCTGCTGCTGTCTCTGCTGTATGTACAGCGTCAGCCTGCTGCAGCTGCTGCTGCTGCTGCTGCATCTCCCCACGGAAGCAAAACTGCAGCAGCAAATCATCTTTTACCTCATCAAGAACAAATACGCAGGAAGACAATGAGTTGGCAGCAGCAGCATCAGCAGCAGCAGCAGCAGCAGCAGCAGCAGCAGCAGCCGTAGCAGGATCTGCTGCTGTTGCTGTTGCTGCTACTGTCGTTGCTACTATTGGTGCTGCTCCTGAGCATGCACCTCCTGTTTCTCCTGCACCTGCTGCTGCTGCTGCTGCTGCTCCTGCTGCTGCTGCTGCTGTTGCTGCTGCTGCTTCATCTAAATCCATGTCTTGCATCTCAACAACAACTTCCTTGTTAGATATCTCCTCTGTACCCCCGGGGGCCCCCAGGGTACTGCCGGGGGCCCCTGTCTCCTCCTCCCCTGTCTCCAAATCTTCTGCTGCTGCTGCTGCTGTTGCTGCTGCTGCTGCTGCTTCGGCGAGCTGCAGCAGGGTCAAGAGACAATAGGTAAGACGCGCTTGAAGCTCATTATCTGCAGCCTCCTCAATTCTGTTGCTGCTGCTGCTGCTCTCACTGTTGCTGCTGCTGCTGTTGCTGCTGTCGCTGTTGCTGCTGCTGAGAAACAGTGTAAACGAACGCCCCTCTGCCTTTGCTGCAGCAGCAGCAGCAAATAACGGCCGCAGCACAGCAGCAATACCTTCGCTGAGCTGTCTCCAATGCTGCAAAGCCCCTACCCACTCTCCCCTTAAGCCACGTGCAGAGCAGATGCCGCAGCAGACTGCAGCAGTAGCAGCAGTAGCAGCAGCAGCAGCAGCAGCAGCAGCAGCCGGAGAGGAGCACCGGCTGTTACCTCGTTGAGTTATCAATGAACTGCTGCTGGCAGCAGTACTATCAGCAGCATTGTCACCGCCACCTGAACAGCTGCTGCTGCTGCTGCTGTTGCTGCTGCTGTTGCTGCTCTTGCTGCTGCTGCTGCTGCTGCTGCTGCTGCTGCTGCTGCTGCTGCTGCAGCGGCAAACCCCCCTTAAAGGCGGGCAAGCTATGGCCTTCCTAACAAGCTGCAGCGCCTCGTTGCAGCAGCTAACAAAATGTAGGACTGTCTCCTGCTGCTCGCGCTGCCGGCGCTGCTGCTGCTGCTGCTGCTGCTGCTGCTGCCGCTGCTGCTGCTGCTGCTGCTGCTGCAGATCTATTTGCCCCTGGACGTTCTCGCCTTCTAGCTGCAGCGGCTCCAGTGGTACAGCAGCTGGTGGTGCTGCAGCAGAAGCAGGAGCAGCTGTAGGAGGAGTAGCTGTAGCAGTAGCCGTAGCATCTGTATCAGCAGCTGCTGCAGCAGCAGCAGCTGCTGCTGCTGCAGCAGCAGGCAGAGAAGTTGATTGCTGCCCTAGCCCCTCTGGCTCTTCATCAATCCAGCGCAAGTAATCATCAAATGCTGCGTCGTCTTCCTGCTGCTGCTGCTGCTGCTGTTGCTGCTGCTGCTGTTGCTGCTGCTGTTGCTGCTGCTGATCTTGGTCCTGATGCTGTGCAACTGCTGCTTTTGAATGGGCAGTTGACTCCTCCCTTTGCTGCTGCAACTGCTGCTGCTGCTGCTGCTGCTGCTGTTGCTGCTGTAGCACTCGGCTGTCCTCTGCTTCCGGGCACGCCTCACCTGCGCTCCCGCTGCTACTGCTGCTACTGCTGCTGCTGCTGCTACTGCTGCTGCTGCTGCTGCTATACTTGAGCCGCTGCCTGAGCAGCAGCAGCAGAGCCCCTATAGGGAGAGACAGACACTGCAGCAAAGACAAAGACAGCGGCCGTGTCGCCTCATCGCCCAGCAGCGGCAGCACTTGTGCATTGGCTGGCAGCCCCAGCAGGTGTATGTACACCTCAGATACATCTACACATGTGCTGCTGCTGCTGCTGCTGTTGCTGTTGCTGCTGCTGCTGCTGCTGTCGGTACTGCTGCTGCTGCTGTTGCTGTTGATGCTGCTCTTGCTGCAGCAGGAAGCCATCACTGCAGCGGCAACTGCAGAGCAGCGTTGCCATCGCGGCTGCACTTGCTGCTGCTGCTGCTGCTGCTGCTGCTGCTGCTGCTGCTGCTGCTGCTGCAGTTTAGGAGGAATGAGTTTCTGCTGCAGCCCCTCTGGTACATCTTGCTGCTGCTGCTGCAGGATTTGCGATACACCTGACGGCAGCTGCTGCTGCTGCAGCAGCACAATATACAGACAATGAACAGCTCCTAGCAGCTGTGAGAAGACAGACAAATTCTCTTCAGAAGCTGTCAGCAGCAGCTGGCCTAGACGCTGCTGCTGCTGCTGCTGCTGCTGCTGCCAGCTGCCGCTGCTGCTGCTGCTGCAGCTACTCACGATTTTGCAGCAAACAGAAGCAAGAGACTTCAGCCAGAATTCAACAACACGCAGCAATCTGCTGCTGCCTCCGACGGCTTCATCTCCTCTATCCCAGCCTCTGCTGCTGCTGCTGCTGCTGGAAGCAGCAGCAGCAGCAGCAGCAGACGGAGGAGGAGCCAGGGGGTATAGCTGCTGCAGCAGCAAGTGTTGCTGCATTAATGCAACAGAATGCAAAGCCCCGCAGCAAACAGCACGCAGACAGAGGAGAGAATGTGTCTGCAGCGACAGCAGCAGCGGCAGCAGCAACTCAGGGTGCATGCATGCAAGAGATGCAGCAGCAAACATACACTGCAGCGGATCCGGCAGCAGAGGCAGCAGCAGACAAAATGGCGATAAATGAATGTCTGCAAACTCTGGTTGCTGCAGCAGCTGCTGCAGCAACAAGAACTGCTGCTGCTGCTGCTGTTGCTGTTGCTGCTGCTGCTGCTGCTGCTGCTGGCCAGGATATGTCGACGTTTCATCACTCGCGCTTTGCTGCTGCTGCTGCACTGCAGCAAAGAAATCAAACTCTCCCTGCATCTGCTGCTGCTGCTGCTGCTGCATCTGTTGCTGCTGCAGCAACTGTTGCAGCTGTAGCAGCAGGAAGTGTAGACCCCGAGTTTGCTGCTGCAGCAGCAGCAGCTCCTCCCTTGAAGGCCCGTCAGGAATCCATGCCGGCGGCCTCAGGAGTCTGCTGCTGCTGCTGCTGCTGCTGCTGCTGCTGCTGCTGTTAGTTTCAGGGAACCCCAAATTGAGCTGCTGCTGTTGTTGCTGCTGCTGCTGCTGTTGCTGCTGTTGCTGCTGCTGCTGCTGTTGCGGCAGCAGCAGCAGCTGCAGCAGCAAACCCAAGGAGTTGCGTTCTGCAAAAAAACAAAAAACAATATTTGCTGGAGTTTCTGCTTTGGGGGTAAATGTACGGCTGGCAGCAAACAGCAGCTGGGCTACTGTGCATTCAAGGAGTCTGCTGCTGCTGCTGCTGCTGCTGCTGCTGCTGCTGCTGCTGCTGCTGCTGCTGTTGCTGCTACTGCTGCTCTTGGTGATGCTGCTGTTGTAGGTAGGGTTGGGTTGTGCTTCTTTCGAGTCTGTTGTTTGCTGCTGCATGCAACTCCCTCCTTCTAATACTGTTGCATCCGGCAGTGCAGCAGCAGCAGCAGCAGCAGCAGCAGCAGCAGGTGTTGCTGTTTCTGCTGCTGCTGCTGCTGCTGCTGCATCTAGGTGTATAGAATGAAGTGCCCGTATAAGCCTATATACATCAAAGGCAAGCCACTCCCTATACAGATATGCTGCTGCCTGCTGGTCTCTGCTGTAGCAGCAGAATGACTGCAGCAGCAAATCTTGAGAAGCTAGATAGCAGCAGCAGCAAACCGAGCAGCAGCTGAGGAACCAGTCTAGCTGCTGCAGCCAGCTACCCTCTACATCACGTGCAAATGCTAGCAGCAAACGCCGTATGTATACCTCACGTGGTAGCGATGTGCTGCTGCTGCTGCTGCTGCTGCTGCTGCTGCTGTTGCTGCTGCTGCTGCTGTTGCTGCTGCTGCTGCTGTTCTGATTGTTACTGCTTCTCCCGTTCGGTATACAGTCGGTATTTCTGCTGCTGCTGCTTCCGCTGTTGCTGCAGTTTGTGTTGTTGTTGCTGCTGCTGCTGTTGCTGCTGCTGCTGCTGCTGCTGCTGCTGCGGTCTCTGCTGCTGTTGCCACAGAAGAAGCATTCATTGTATCTATTAGTATATGCATAATTGAGTTGTTGAATAGCTGAGTATATAGCTGCATCAACAGCAGCCTCATCTTGTAAGTTGTTTATACACAGCAGCACTTCAGGAGACAGCGGAGACACCTGAGGAGACACCGGAGTTATGTTGGCGTCGTGGGGGCCCCACATCACTATCTGCTGCTGCTGCTGCTGCTGCTGCTGCTGCTGCTGTTGCTGCTGCTGCTGCTGCTGCTGTTCATGTTGCTGCTGCTCATGTTGCTTCTGCTCATGTTGCTGCTATGGCTCCTGCTGATGCTACACATGCAGCACATGCTGCAATGCAGATGCTTCTGCTGCAGCAGCTGCTGCTGCTGTTGCTGCAGCAGAAGCAGATTGTTGCAATACTAGAAAAAGGATAATGATGTTGCTGCTGTATATGTTTGCTGCTGCTGTTGCTGTTGCTGCTTCGGCTGCTGCTTCTGCTTCTGTTGCTGCTGCTGTTGCTGCTGTTGCTGCTGTTGCTGCTGTTGCTGCTGCTGCTGCTGCTGCTGCTGCTGCTGCTGCTGCTGCTGTTAACAAGGGCTTCTATTCTATCATTCAATTTTATTAATAAAATATATAAATTAATTTTGTTTTTTATTTTTAAAAAACAAATAAAAACAAAAATTAAAAAATTGAAGTCGATGAGACATCGCTACAGTGGCTGCTGCTGCACCTTCAGCAGCAGCAGCAGCAGCAGCAGCAACAGCTGCTGCTGCTGTTGCTGTTGCTGCTGCTGCTGCTGTCGGCGCAGGGGCCCCTAGTAACATCGCTGTCACTGCTGCTGCTGCTGCTGCAGCAGCAGCAGCAGCAGATTAGAAACAAATTAAACAAACTACAGTCATTAGACAGAAGCTAAACTACTTTTGCTGCTGCTGTTGCTGTTGTTGCTGCTGCTGCTGCTGTTGCTGCTGCTGCTGCTCGAGCTGCTGCCGTTGACGTTGTGCTCGTGCTCGTGCACACCTGCAGCGGCTGCTGCTGTTGCTGCTGTTGCTGCTGCTGCTGCTGCTGCTGCTGTTTGCTGCTTGTCTTTTGTGTTCCTGCATTTATTAAAATATAAATTTGAGTTAATTGATAGTTTGCAAAGAAGTATGCTGCTGTTGCTGCTGCTGTTGCTGCTGTTGCTGCTGCTGCTGCTGCTGCGCTGCGCAGCTGCAGCATCGAGACTACTTGCAGCTAGATGTTTGCTGCTAGCTGCCAGCAGCAGCAGCAGCAAAAGTAAAAACATATAAACTGCTGCTTCTACGAGGTGTCTCCCTATACACCTGAGGGTTGTGGGGTATCTCCCTATACACCTGAAGGGGTTTGAGTTGCTGCAGCTGTTGGAGGCAGCTCATCTCAACACAACACTGTGGGGTGTTGTTGAAAGTGTGGGGTGTCTCCCTATACACCCCAGATGTGTGGGGTGTCTCCGGAGACAGCCCAACACCATGTGTATATACATGTATATAATATAATATAATATAATATAATATAATATAATATAATATAATAT
>CAJFCY010000645.1:0-11501 GCA_904066265.1 Eimeria zaria
TCGCTCTCCCCACATCAGGCGATGCAACGGCTGTTTGGGATGGTAAGATGCGCATGCCTTCAGTAAGCTGGCACGACGATGCCAACAGCGCCTTACGGACGTTGTAGGCTCTCTCTTCACTAGTGTATCAGGCCCTATGTAGCATGCCCTACGTGCAGTTGAGACGTGCCCTACGTGCACTTGAGACGTACACACCGACTGATGCGCAGACTACCTACTAACAGAGAAGGAAATGTTCAACAATTGCCTATTGAGTTAGTACATGCAACAAAAGGGGGATTAGATGTATCTATATATGGGGCTGCCGAGCAGCACGAGTTGCAGCGAGGTGCGCTGCAACACATGTTGGACTGCCCCAACTCCCCGTGCATAGGCAGCCGACCGGCAGCGCTATGGATGCCTATAGGCTGGGGGAGGAGATCAGCTGCTTTTACGGACTCCTTCTTATACGTTTTGGCATTTTCGCAGCCCACGGTAGCCCTTTGATAAGATCAAGGACTCTCGTTACATCCTCGGTGAAACGAGGGCCCTCGATCTTATCCAAGAACCGTTTTCAGTTGCGAAAGAGTCAATGCACTCAAGACAAGGGCTCTCCAAAATCACTTGGCCTTCTCTATAGCCTCCAAGCAGCTTGGCTCCGACGGCCCAAGGCCTACGTCCCGGGGATAGGAGGCGGCTTGATGAGACTTGCAACGCAATTCGCTGCAACTCGTGCTGCATGGCAGCTCCCACGCAAATGCAGCAAATCTCCTTTCTCTAACGAGAGGCCTTGATCTTATCTGAAAACTATCGTGAGCTGCGAAAAAGCCAAATACTTATAGGAAAAGAGCCCGTAAAAAGCTGCTGACCTCCTTCCCCAGGGCTTAGGCAACCATGGCACGGCCGCTCGGCTGCCTACACACGGGGAGGTGGGGCAGCCCGGCATGAGTTGCAGCGCACCTCGCTGCAACTCGTGCTGCACGGCAACCCCATATCTAGGCACATCCAAGCCCCCTTTTGCTGCATGGACTAACTCAATAGGCAATTGTTGAACACCTCCTTCTCTGTTAGTAGGTAGTCTGCGTACCAGTCGGTGTACACGTCTCAAGTGCACGTAGGGCACGTCTCAACTGCACGTAGGGCATGCTACACGTTCTGCATTTACTAAAACTGTAGGCAGTTGCCTATCACTCACGTGGCCCTTAGTAGGCAGCCTACATACAAGTAGATATGCACGCTCAAACTTCCTTCAGAGCATGCTGCACTCGACATTAGACGAAGACAGTGTCTAGCAGCAATAGAGCGTAGATACGTGCTACGAACTTTAAAAGAAGATATGGGTTTCATGCCAGACTTCAGGAGGCGTGGATGCGCCGGTCAAGGGGTTTGCACTCGTGCAGTGCTCCACAGCAACTCCAAACGGGCCCATTTCCAAGCAGTTATGCCTCTTTTCGAAGCAGCTTCAAATTGCTTGGGTGTTCATCCTCATACGGTCTCCTCATGGAATGCGACTTTACTAGAGCAAGTTGCCGGAATCAAAAGTACCCGCCAGACGCTGTTTGTCGTAGGTTGTATCCCTTGCATTTCTTTGGTTTCTCCATGTGCTCCCAAGCAGCTGAAAATTGTACATGGAAGCCTTTTGCCGTCAGAATCTGTGGCTAGCCGTCAACAATCAGATCCAAAGTCAGGCCGGAGAGTCATGTTTCGGTGTAGGTCAGCGTAGGCCGATAAGATCACATCGAGAGGCGCCCCGTTCCACTACAAACAAGGCACGAGAGACAAGCTGGGTATAGAGCGTCATATGCTGCACAAATACACAATTGTAGTTTTCATTTTTGCGCTTCTGCCTTTAGGCTCTCCGGAGGGCCAATATGAAATCGCGTCACAAATTCTCTACGGAAGGCGCTAACAAGCGTCTGCTACCTTTGAATGATAATGCATTTCGAAACACTATGGAGCCTCCAGAGATAAGCAGGCAATATTTTGTTGACTGCCTGTGTCATAATTGGCTTCTAATGGATCAACCCCGGCATCTCCTGAGCCTATTGACAAAAGCCAAATGGTGCCATTGCATTTGACTGATGGCAAGCCCACTACGAAATCTACTGTGTTGTCGTCAGCATTCCTCTACTAAATGGGCAAATGTGCAAGCGTTATTATTTAAGAATGCTCCCCCAGTTTAGAAGCCGACACTCCAAGCAATTAAGAACATGTTTCTCGCCTGGGCGGAGCATCGTATGGTGTCGAAATGGTAAGATCACCCGTCCCAAGGGGTTCTTGAGCCCATAATGGCCCGCTAAAGCTTGGCACTCCCCTTCCCACAGTAAGGAACGCCGCTGTAACGTATGATTGGCGGATTTCGCCTTTGTCTCGTGCCACAAGAGATAGCAGTGCAAGCTTAATTCTTCCGCTGCTGACCTTCGCAAGAACTGCCATCACATGAGTGTATAGGAACTAAGAAGAATGCGGATTGGAAAGGAGTCATCCCAGAAGGAACCAACTGCTAAACAAATTGTTAGGGCGTCGATGGAATGCATCAGCGATCATATTGGTGATGAGATTCATGTGCTAGACGCGATGTCGTGTTGAGTGGGCTGGCAGAGCCAGTGAACTCTACCCATGCATGATCAGATTCATAAAAATCCCTTCTTCAGGCGTATCAGAGGTTAATGATCAGTGTACACAGTGAAAGGCCAGTCATATAAGTATTATAAAAACTTTGTTTCTTCCCGCCACAACTCATAGAACACCTTTGAGCATACGAGATAATTCTGCCCTCTTTCCGTGAAATCGTATGAGTAGCAGGGGATTAGTTGGATATTCGCCGCTTCATCAATTCGTTAACATATCAGCAGGTTACGCGGTGTGCCACAGGCAAAAGTTGTTAAGAATAAGGATGTGTCGAGATCAGTTGGTGCGCGGACTGGATACGATATCGTGTGTCTGACGGGGTACCTGAGAGCTGCTTCTTCTTTTCATCGTAAAGTTTTGTTTGACCCACCAAAGCAGTTCCGCCAGAGGTGCTTCGATGTAAGTAAAGCCGGGAATGTAACTACGGCAGCACAATGCACAGTCGGAAAACTTCTGAACCAGCGTGCTTGTGTGCAGGGGAAGCATCTGCCTCAGAGTCACCTCCAATCCGCTTTTTCAGGTTCATTTGTTGCCTCAGGGGCAGAGAACCTGTTTATATTGGAATTGAACAGGTTAACGTTTTCCCGAATCACCGTTCCTCGCATAGAAGTTGCAGCGCACGCGGCAAGTGAAAAAGTACCCTTGTGTATTCCATCTTTATAAATGCAGATGCACACGACTTTCCATTCCAGGATTACTGGGGCAAAGAAATAGCAATTAGCTTACAGTTGTAGTCTAGATTCACAAGTCCAAGCGGCATAAACGTGCAGCCTAGTTTGCTAGTGCGAGTATGGCATGCCGTCGTTTGCCAATCGATGGAAAGCACTGGAATCTGCAACATGTGTCGGCGAAGTCAAATAATGAATACAGGGAGAGATAATGCAGACTTTTGAGTACGTCGTCTATCTGAGGCATTGGAAACTTTTGCTGCAACTTGCGCCGCCCTCGCTGTTTCCCGTCATTTCTGTTCCACAGCACTGGCTTATTTCTAAACGCAGTAGTTGACGGTTAAACTTTGCCTTTCCCTAGTAATTTGCCTGTTTAACCATCTACACCCTCTTCAAGCTGCAAGGTCTGTCTCAAACTCGTTTGTAAGCGTGGGATTTTCCCGGGAGTGCATTTTACGGAGCGATTTAAAAGTCAAGAGGGTCGTTTACTTGCTTGGAAGTGCCTTGATATTCAACACTTTTGAGAACGCTTTCAGCATTGCACCTCTGAACATTTTAGAAGACCCGCTTGGCTTAGCATAAGCTTTATGCAGTATAGCGAGGGCCTCACATTAAGGGCAAAACGCGTATTCGTTTCGACGTTTCCCTCTACGGTTTTGTTAGCATGTCGTCAGCACTTCTATTCCTGCTAAGGAGGCCTCTTCTGTGCCTTCCCTTACCACTAGTGTTACGGAAATCGTAGGAGCTCTCCAAGCGACAAATATTGATGGCGGTTGTCCGTTTGGTAGCCGTGCCGTTAACACCGTTTGATCAATGTAAGAAATCACAGCAACAATCGTTTGGGCCATTTTCCCCTTTCACACTGTAATTACCTGTCCAGATTGATATGGGATTATCTCCTTGAAATAGTAAATACGCTTTTCGTATGAATGTTGCTTAATGGCTTCGTCCAGCACCAATGGCCCTACGGTCTGCTGAACCGCTGACTGGCCCGCCAGTGTCTGTTCAACACGATACATCGGTGTATTATCAATACTTGATGCGGCTGTCCCCATGTATCCCTAATATGCCGTTTTTCAACTGTGCTTGTGACGCGTTCACGGCTTCTTTGATACTTTGTCACAGCGCAGTGCTGTAAAATCGATCGGTCTTCCCCGCAACCTAGCCATCATCTGTGGAACCGTCGAAAATTTCTTTCTTCCTAGCCTACAGGCCCACGTTTTTGGTAGGGACCATACACCCTTAGTGTGTTGGCCGATGAGGTTTCTCGTATCGTTTTCGAATGTACAACGGTTTGATCACTTTACATTTCCTTACATGATGCATGGTGGGAAAGGGGGAAGAGAGAATCCGATTGATGATATATGAGTGAATAAGCGTACTTCGGTTGACTGGCCCGATGCAACAGCCTGGAATTAGCTACATTCCACATACAAATCTCCCATAATGTGTAATGACCTTTGACGGACAAGAGAAATGGAAAGTAATGTAGAATAGATATGTCCAACTTGTTGGTGGACAGTTGCTTGCAAAGATTCTGCTCATAGGCCATACGAGTTTCGATAAATATCACGTGCAGCAGCACTTCTTTCCTTTTGGTCAATTTATGTGATATCAATCAATAATTAGAAGGCTCTATGCACGAAATTCAAGCTCGAGTAGCCTAACAGCGCCTCTGCAGTTACAATGTGAGTCTATTTCTGCCACTGCGCCCCCTCCCACTGGCCCTTCGAAGCTTAGCATGCCCTCCCTGGACACCAAGTGAAGTTCAGCACATAGGTATATACTCTTCTAGGCCGTTTCATGGCGAGGAAGTGTCTTCTACGCCACGTAATGCTTGTGTTGAAGCTTTTGGTGCTGCCGGCTTTGGTTTGCTGGGTGTATATTCTGCGAAAGAGAATTTCTTCTTTCTTATCTTCTGAACGATGCTGATTGGGAAGTTAGAGTGTGTTCACTGCTGTTCAGCATGTCTTCAACCCGATGTTTACCCGTTGCCGGCTATCCAACTCCCCGATGTTTTCACTCGTGTTCGAAGCAATTTTCTGCTGCTGCATCCTCCACATACTAGCTGGAGTTTGCGTTGTTACAGATCTTGAAATTCTCATTGATTTGAGGAGTCTGGCATCTGAAATGGCCGTTCTAATGGACTGAAATTCTGGGTCTGCAGAGGCCTATCCCTTTGAGAGCTTTGATACTCGGAATGCTTTGACTAGTCCCTTGCATACTACCTTCCCGTGGCTGTGCTCGCAGACAATATTCCCGCGATTGTCTTTCTTAAGTTTGAAAATTCGAGGATCCACCACAGACTGAAGGGAAGAGGAGCTTGTTTAACATTGACGCAATGGTGACTGCTCATGAGTGTCGAGTGCGTACTAGAATGATCTTTAGGTTTGCTACAGTTGAAAATCATATTTCATTGAATTGCCTATGTAGGAGACGTGTGCCCAGGCCTTACGGCAATGGTCTAACTGACCCATCGTCTATGTGAAGTCACGTTTTTTCACATTCTCTTTAGGATATTCTTCGTTCTGCACGACTGTCGATGTGAACTCAGACTGGGAAGACGGGAAGACTCAGTAGGTGTCAGGTCTCGAAGCCGAGACGTTCAAGCGCTCGCGAGGACAACATTCACTTCGTAATACACATGCAAAACCAGCATGTAGGAAGGCTTGAAATGCTGGAAAAGCTGATGTTTGAAGCAAGTTTGTACCCATCCATACATGAGGGAGAAACCAATATGACTTCGGCCCAGCACTCTGCGAAGGCTTCCGTAGCGTAATTTCATGGTTCAACGGGAACTTGGGAGACACGGCATTTGATTAGTTTTGATTCAAAGGGTGTTCTTTCACTTTTCACTATGTATCTGACCCAAGCACCATTTGTCGAAGCGGCAGGTTTCCCCTGACGGCTGTCAGCGGCGTGTGCTAGTTTCTGGCTACGCTACACGATTGCTTTGAACTATTACCTATCTCAGTATCTACATCACTTTTGTTTCCTTATATTGTTTAATATCGGTATTATATACCAACTATTTGCGCCTGATATCTTAGGTAGGTTTCGAGTCAATCCACCTCCTGCCCATTAATGACAGCCGATATCGAAGGGGATGGCGCACTCGTCGCTACTGCTCCGTTGTTTGGCCAGAGAGAAATTCTTTATGTGCACTAAATTACGTTCAACAAACTTAAATAGAAACTAAAAGGACGAAATCGAGCCATTTCTTCGGCTTGAAGAGGTGCGTCTCGGAGTTTGCACTTTTCGCGCACCAGTGGTCTAATGCTGCCACCTCCAACATTTAATGCTGGTTCGAACGGTGTGGCAGCACAAAGCAGGGAAAATAAGGCATGCCCGACTTCAAATTTGTGTGACTTTTCAACGGGATAATGGTTTCGAGTAAACTGCGTCAGGCGGGGAAACGCTACTAGCCAGGTGCTTTTTTCACATTTCTGCATAACGACCTACACGGAGGTTTTCTACCTTTTACCCGGAAAGACAAAAGTGTATACTGGTGTACACATCTGCCGTTGCTACATGCCTTCCCACTCATTCGGTCGAGGTTGTCATTCAGCCTATCCAAACGTTAGTAATATGAACTGCCCTGGAGAATTTTTTTAAACATACTAGGGCTTTTAAGGAATGTTCGCTGATTAGGAGCAATTTTCACCTTCCCCAATGTCATGGCTTCTCTACGTAGGCGTGCTTATGGATATTCTTAGTCTCCTCTCCAGCAATGCGCTCTGTTGAGAGTTTAGGTTGAATCAAATAAGCTGGCAGTGCCAGTCGCCAGCCCTGAGCCTGTGCTAGTTCGCTGGCCTGCTCCGACTACACACTGAGGAAGAGCCTGTTTTAGAAGAATACATGCCTTAAGCAAATCAACCGTAGCACTTCACCTAATCTGAAGAGTTTCGTGATCGTTCCGTTGCCGTTTTTGCCTTGTAGAGCAACTGTCGCAATGATCAACGACGCGGCTCTGCCCGCTGAAACCATTAAGAACGTGGTACCCTTGCCAACTACTTTTGTGGGAGATGCAACGGCAAGAAGATCCATAGGAACGCCTCACCGGAAAAAGACAAAAGGAATTCCTGCACTTCACTGGACAACTGTGCATTCTCCTTTTGGAAATAGAGATCGCAGTGGGAAAAAATCATTTTCAGCAGCATCTCAGCCAGTCGCCTCACCGGCTTACTACACCCGAACTCCACGACTGAAGTTTCTTCCTGCTGGTCTTTTCGATCCGACATTCAAAAAGGATCAGTTAGAGTCAGACGAAAGGAAAAGGGATCTGCAAAGGAGGCGGAAACTACGAGGTAATACAGATGCTTCTGTTGATTTGCGAGAAAATGTGTCTCCGTTTATCCTTGCTTCGTATCACTCACAAAGCACAGACGATATCCCAAATGTGAACCGTGGTCCGCCTTCGGCCTTACAACACGGATGGAAAAGGGAAGCGTCGCTGTCTGAGCTGCTACTTGCGGGCCCAACATTCCGTGAGACCATAGCGCACGAAGAGATGGCCGAAAAAGCAACCAACGTGCGGAGATGCAGCTCAGCGTTCTCTCCCCATGAGGTTCCTGATAGCCAGAACAAACTGAAGCTTCACAACCTGGATTGGGCACTCCAGACGCACTACCCCATGCAGGCGAGTCTCCAAAAACGTAAGAATATACAGAATTTACGACCAACTCAGCGGGAAAAACTTATGCCTAGAATACGGCGCAGTCAGGCTGAAGAAGGAAGCAGCAGGTCGAAGGGAGCAGCAGCTGCACCTTTACGAGTGACTGGAAGTTTTCCGTCAGATTGTGGGCGTCCTTCGTCTGGCAGCAAACTTCCTGAAAGGGGGGAACAAAATAACCCTCCAGTTATCGCACCCATGGGCGAAGTGCACATTACAAGTGGCCGAGCTGATATAAGCAGCTTAAGGGCCCAGCCACTGAACGCCTTGCAGGCAGCACGCGTCCCCGATGTACCCACTAAAACCATCTGGCCACACTATGACCACGGTGTAGGGGTACCAATCACTGCTTCACACATGATATCCGGAGTTTACGAGAAAACATGGATCAGCACACCTGCAGGAAACGCTTCGCACCCCTTAAACAATACGATAGATAAGATAAACGATCTTCATCAGAAGGTTGCTGCGGCTTTCTTCCCCGAAAGTGTCACGAAAGCTAACCCGAGCATTCTAGGAGGTAGCGCTGCGAATGGCCAACTTTGGCTTGAAGCTGTGGTGGTCGAGTTGGCAGAAGCGCTAAGGAAAGGACCACCTGACAGCACAGAAGAAGGAAAGACCGACTTGTTGATATTTTTGCAGAGACAGCGAGGACGGGTACTGCGTAAGAAGCCAGTACTTAATTTGCTCAAACGTGTACGTCACTTGCTTCATCAAACTGCAAACTGTATATCCGCTTCGTCATCAAAAGGCGTGCTCACCTCTGGGGAACAATCAGCACAATGCTTCGAGGCGCCTCAGAACTACTCACCAGAACAAACCCACTGCGCCGCGCAGCTCGATGCTAAACTGAACTCAGATTGTCCACAGTCGAACTCGGTTTTGTCTGCTAATAGACAAGGCAGATGGACTCAACCACCCTTGCCAGGTGCACACAGTTCATGCGCTTTGCGGGATGCCAGTAAGGAGAACCCCCATCCAGAAACAGCAACGTTGCCTTCTGAAGAGGCCAACAACCATGTGCAGGTGCGGCTACAATATACAACAGAACAAAAACTATTACACAAAAGGCCACGAGCAAACAAGCCTAACGTACCTCAATCTCGTCAACACGTTGCCAACCAACTGCAGTAATGAAACAGTCGCAGTGCCTTGCATACAAAAATGCTGGTTACTCTGGTTTCGTTAGTGGTTTTAACAACGGAACGAGCATCAGCTTCAAGAAGGAGAGACGAATTTTCGACTTTCAGACTGAGTTGCTTACAACCACCTGCGTTGTGCTGGTCTCTGCAGGAAAATTTTAAACACCAAGGCAATCGTGTGCCTCCGACTCTTGCCAACGTGGAGGCTTGCACGGACATGCAGGTGAAAGCCGAACAGCCTCAAAATGGCGATGATTGCATTCACAGTAAGATGGATCTTGAGCAGCCCAGGAGATTCCTTCAGCAAAGAATCTGTGGCACTGTAGACTGTCAAGTGCGTCCCCAAGAAAAGCGCCATGCTACAGTGATGCTGGAAAATACCTGGGATTTGCCCTACTCACATGTTTCTGACGAGCTGTCTGCAGTGTCAAGTGGCAGGCTAGGAAGGCAACAAAAAACGATCCGCGCTGAGGCAGCCCTGCGTCGTGAACCATGCACGAATTTTCCGAATGTAAAGGACACAGCCGAACTAGTTACAAGTTTTGTCACGGAAGATGGGATGCCGAAAGAGGCGTTTCAATGCTCCAGGCTCGTGCTATCTTCTGGTATGGAAGAGAAGCTACTTGCCTTTCGAGAGTCAAGGAGGAGAGAGCAGCTGCAGGATGAGCCTCTCCTTCAGCACGAAAGTCTTCATCGTGCCTTGATTCAGCTCAAAGAGGAGAATGGAGGGCGTACATGTTTTGAAAACGAACTGTCTGGTGTCTGGATGCTGCATGATGCCATTGTGGAACAATTGCTTGATCGAGAGATGAAGCAATTAGTGTCTTGCGCGGACTCGGCGACGAGAATGTTTGTGGACATATTATTTGAAACAGAAGCACTTCGCATGGCAGGGCTTATGGGACCAGCGTGCCACAATCAGCTAGGCCGTGTTGCTGGTGCCTGCTGAGGTCTCCAAGCCATTAGAGTCTGTGTGGAATTGCTTGACCACTTGCAGACCCTAAAGGCCTCTTGCTAGCCGATTTTTCTTTCCGATTGTGGTGCACTTCCTTTTAGTGTTCGCCTTAAAAATTGGGCATGTTCACCTTTGACTTGGCCCATAACCCACAGTGATTCTTCCTAGCTTAGGCATGGTGTCGTTCGTTACATGCTGTTGTTGTGTGATACGGACGGTGTCGTTAATTGTAAGGTCGCTCGTGTGGTACAGGTGTGCATACAGCGTGATTATCTTGAAGTTTCCGGCTTCAGGCTGTATTCACGCAATTAATGCACGTGTGTTTAGTGTGGTAATGGGATAGGGGCCAACAAGAGCCTTCAAGAATATTATAGAAGGGGGTTGTGTATGGTGCAGAGGCAGAGGCAGAATCTGTGGGCTGCATTTCACACTGGCTATAGCCTGATTTTGTACTCGTTTATTCCAGTCCTTGGTACTTCCAAAGGTTGATAATCTGGCTAAGCAAGTGAAAAAAACCGAATCATTACAGGGCGCGCCATTTTACTGTGTAAAATGGCTCTATATTGTGGGGGTACTTCTACTTGCTTGCCGGATGGTTGTGGAGGGTGAAGGAAGTATTTAACAGTTGCATGCGGCCTACCCCACGTACCAGGTGAACCCGTTGCAAGGCGTCCCAGATGCATCCATACTCATGGTTGCACGTGAGAGAACTTACAGCGGAGTCAAAGAGCTTGATACGGGAGTTCTCAAAAGCCCCATTTCGATGCACGAACTAACACCGTACACAACTGTAAAGCGCTTCCTTGGCAAGGGCAGCTGATTCCCCTTTCCGGTCTCCAGCCATACTGGACACAGTGGCACAACTATATGTGCTTCAGACAAGAAGGACGCGGCCTGCCATCTGTTGCAGTGCGAATGTGGTTTCAATTCCTGCTGCAAGTCATTCCCGTATACAAGCCTACCCAGTAGCCCTTCCGACACACGTCCCAGCTTCACATACAACTGTTAAGCACACGCTTCACTATCCTATCCGCCGGCATGGATGCGAGTAGAAACACACGGACGAGCTTCAGAAGGGTCATGTTACGCATGCACACCGCCCTCCCCCACAACCAACATACATCCCCGTTTACGTGACAGCCCAACAAGGGATGGGTACACCTAAAAGGGGAGAAGCAGGCGCAACCGGCGCCAGCACCAGCATAGCCAGTGTAACAAGTAAGAGGAGCGAGCAGCATCTTCCGGTGGTTAATATATTTTTGCTGCTGGTGCCTTCCTTATGGCGATGCCGCAGGCCACCACACAGAGCGCCGTAATGACCACTGAAGCCTCCAGTGGACATTACGGCGGCCCTTGCCTCGATCCTAATATGGGAGCAGCGCCTTGCCGTTGCCACCTCCCAAAGCGCAGTATGTATTGAGCTGAGCCTGACACGAAATGTCAAAGCCCGAGCA
>CAJFCY010000646.1:0-11491 GCA_904066265.1 Eimeria zaria
CCCCTAACCTAAAAACCTAAACCCTAAACCCTAAACCCTAAACCCTAAACCCTAAACCCTAAACCCTAAACCCTAAACCCTACCTGCGTATCGAGGAGATGGAAGAAGATACGGGGGAAGAAGAGTATAGTCCGCTGCAGCGTTGAAGCGATGATGAGTTGCAGCTGTTTAGACACCGTAGTGCTGTCGACTTGTGCTTCCTCTGCTGCAGCTGCTACCTGCTGCTGCTGTTGTTGTTGTTGTTGTTGTTGTTGTTGTTGCCGCTGCGCTTGCTGCTGCTGCTGTCCTCTGCGGCTGCTGCCTCTCCGTTTCGCAGCAGCTCCTGCGGTGGTCGCTCGGTGGCCTGGGCCACCGGGGCGTGCATGCGCAGCAGCAGCAGGAGCAGCAGTTGTGTCTTGAGTTGCTGCTGCTGCTCCCGCTGTTATTGCTGCTGTTTCGTGGAGGCTGTTTGCTGTACTGAGCTGCTGCCCGTCGGCAGCACATGCAGCAGCAGCAGCAGAATGCTTATGAGCAGCAAAGTGCTGCTGCGCCTCCCGCTCCTGCAGCGGAACCCCACACCTAGCAACAAACGCCCACCAAACATATGCATGCGCTGCTGCTTCGCATGCAGCACTTCGCAGCATACCTGCAACATCAATGCATGCAATATCGGGGTGTACAATGATCTGCAGCAGAAGCTCTTCAAGACGCTGCTGCTTCTGCTGCTGCTCCTGCGACTCAAGAGCTGCTGCTGCTGCTGCTGCTGCAGACCCCCAAGCAGCAGACAGCTGCCCGTTGTCTGCCCAGCACAGGTCGTGTAGATCAGAGTATGCTACGCTAAGAGCCTCTAGAGATGTGGAATATGTCATCAGCTTGCTGCTGTTGCTGCTGCTGCTGCTGCTGCTGCTGCTGTTGCTGTTGCTGCTGCTGTTGGTGTTCTCCATGTCAACGTCAACTGCAGAGCCACTCACAGCGCCACCTGCTGCTCCTGCTGCTGCTGTTGTTGACCCTCCTGCTGGTGCTGCTGCTGCTGCTGCTGGAGCAGCAGCCTGCGGGGCATCATCTTGCATCGGCTCGAAATAAGAAGGCCGTGTGTAGTACCTGCAGCAGCAGCGACAGCAGCAGCGACAGCAGCAGCACCGGGAACGGCAACAGCAAATAAAGATGAGCAGCAAGCAGCGACATGACACAACCGCTGCACCAGCAGCAATACCCGAAGCATCCGCTGCTGCAGCAGCAGCAGCAGCAGCAAGAGGAGCAGCGCAATCAGAAGCAACAGCAACAGCAGCATCATCATCATCAGCAGCAGCATAAGCACCATCATCACCAGCATCAGCAACACCAGCACCAGCATCAACATCAGTATCAGCAGCATCAGCAGCAGCAGCATCAGCATCAGCAATCAGCAGCATCAGCAGCATCAGCAGCAGCAGCAGCAGGAGATACAATACCTGAAAGCCTGTGGTGTAAATGCTGCATTCATACACCTCTTCCATGAAGTAACTCTATCAATATATGCAAGACAGCTCTGCAGCTGTCTTGCTGCTGTATTGCGTAAGTATATTAGCTGCTGTATAGACGGGCATGCTGCTGCTATCTCTGCTGCTGCTGCTTCAACCCATTCTACAAATGCCTTACGACGATACTCAGCACCATCATCCTGCTCTTGGTGCTCCTGCTGCTGCTGCTGCTGCTCCTGCTGCTGCTGCTGCTGCTGCTGCTGCTCGTCGCTAGGAGTTATAGCAGCAAATAATGACAGAGGCAGCATCTGTTGTATGGTCAGGTGTGTACAGGGTTTCACCGTATCAAATACTCCCGTACATCCCTGCTGCTGCTGCTTCTGCTGCTCCTGCCCCTGCTCCTGCTGCTCCTGCTGCTGTTGCTGCTGCTGCATGCATATGGGGTTGCAGCAGGTACAGACGCGAGTCGCTAGAAGAGCAGAAACAGCAACGTTGCATGCAGCAGCATAATGCAAGGCCCTCATCAAAGCCGAGAACCCTCCTACCTGCAGCAGCAAACACACAAAAATATCCTGCTGCTGCTGCTGCTGCTGCTGCTGCTGCTACTGCTTCTGCTTCTCGTACTGTTCACGAAGTAACCTTTGCTGCACAGCTACGCCCTCCAGTCTCTATTGCTGCTGCTGCCGCTGCTGCTGCTTCTACAGGTTCTGCTACTGCTGTTGCTACAAATCCTATTACTGCTACTGCTGCACTCCCTGCTGCTGCTGCACTCCCTGCTGCTGCTGCTGCTGCTGCTGCTGCTGCTGCTGCTGCTGCTGCTGCTGCTACTGCTGGCATACCTTTTGAAATAGGTCGAAGCTGAGTGTCATAAGGACGCCCCTGTTTTTCTCATCAACATGCAACTTATACAAGACATCGCAGACATCACATAAATATGCTAATGACTGCAACATTGTTAAACCCTTTATGCTAAACCTGCTGCTGCTGCTGCTGCTGCTGCTGCTGCTCGTGCTAATGCTGCTGCTGCTGCTGCTGCTGCTGCTGCTGTTCGTGTCCACGTCCATCTCGGATGAGCTACTTGAAGCTCCTGAGACTGCTGGTACTGCTTCCGGTGCTTCTGCTGCTGCTGCTGCAGCACGTGCAGCATCCGCTGCAACTGCAGCAGCCTCCGGATGGAAGTACTGCGCCTTTCTGTTGCTGCTGTTGCTGTCTGCTGCTGTAGCATCAGCATCAGCAGCACCTGCTGCAGGCAGCGCATGCAGCAGCGGCGGCACCGGCAGCGGCACTGCAGGGATAAAGTCTAACAAACCACGTGCTGTCTCCGCTACAAGGAAGAGGTGGGCCCAGGCAATCTGCTGCTGCGGAGGTGTCTTACGGCAAAACCGCATGCCACCACCGTTGATCTGCCGGCTCACCTGCAGCAGCAGCAGCAGCAGCAACAACAACAGCAGCCGCGCAGTAAGAAACAGCAGCAGCAAAACCACAGGTCAACGAGTTTGTTGCAGACCGTCAACGCCAACCGCACAGTGATAATCTTCTAAGGGAATGCAGCAACAGCACTAGCAGCAGTAACAGCAGCAGCAGCAGCAGCAGCAGCAGCAGTGGGCAATGGTGCAGCAGCATGAGTCTCACCATACACAGAAAGCTTCTACAGGCGATGCATGCAGAGCGCAGCAGCTCCTGCAGCACGACTGGGCTGTCTGCTGCCTCAGCAGACACAAACTCAGCGCCGCTGCAGCTAACAGTCTCCACGTTGCTACTGCTGCTGCTGCTACTAGTGCTGCTGCTGCTGCTGTTGCTGACGGCTGCAGCAGTGCTTCTACTGTCCCCGTCGCTGTCAGCACTGCCGCTGTTCACACTGCTGCTGCTGCTGCTGCTGCTGCTGCTGCTGCTGCTGCTGCTGGACCAGCCTGCAGGCAAAGGAGGGGGTGAAGAGTATGCGAATTCGCCTAATGAACTCCAAAGCATATCGTTGTTGGAGAGGGGCTGATCTGGAGGTGCTGCTGCAGGTCCCTTCGTTTGCTGCTGCTGCTGCTGCTGTTGCTGCTGCTGCTCATGCAGCAGCCTGCTGGCACGCACAGAAGGGTGTTCGTGACTATTGTGTTTCATGTTAAGCAAAGACGGGTTGTCTCCATCTGCTGGGGGTGCGCATGCATAGAGCAGCTGCAGCAGCCAACCGAATAGGGGCTGCAGCAGCAGCAGCAACTGGCTAAGATGAAGGAGAAGCAGTTGCTGCAGTTGCTGCTGCTGCGCGAACGACCCAGTCCTGGTGGGGGCTGTCCCATACGCCTGACAGAACTCGCGGTGTAACGACAGCAGCAAAGTCAATGCATTGCAGCAGCCGTGCAAAGCAAAGACAAGGGCCCTCCGTTCATGCTGCGGTACCCCTCTCAATGGCTCAGGCAGCAGCAGCAGATCACCCTGCTGCTGCTGCTGATCCTGCTGCTGCTCCTGCTGCTGCTCCTGCTGCTGTCGGGGCCAGTAGCCTTTACTACGCCAGCGTTGTCTAAGAGCTAGTAGACGCTGCAGCGCGAACAAGGCTCTATCTAGCAGCAGCTGTTGCACAGCCTGCTGCTGTAATGCAGAGTCATAGGGTGCTGCATGCCGCAGCAAATGAACAAGTGGATGCTGCGGGAATAGCTGCAGCATGCCTGGAGGGAGGCAGCTGCTGTCACTAAGCTGCAGCAGCAGCATGATACCCCCACGTGAGACAAAACAACGTTGTGTTTCTGTCGATGATAGAACAGCCGACAGGAAACGTGCAGCATTTGCTAGACGGTCCAGCAGCCAATCCGATGAAGACCGACGCAACTGCAGCAGCAGCAGCAGCAGCACCAGCAGCAACAGCAGCAGCAACAGTAGTAAGAGCAGCAGTCGTGCGCCAACGTCAATCGCAGCAACATCATCAAAAGCAGAAAATCATAAAAACAACAAAAGCAGCAGCAACAGCAGCAGCAACAGCAGCAGCAACAGCAGCAGCAGTAGCAGCATATACAGCAACAAACCAGCGGCATGCAGCAGCGACAGGACAACAGGCACGAAAAAAAGGAACAGCAGCAGCAGCAGCAGAAGTAAGAGCACCAATGGCAGCAGCAGACAAGCACACGCAGCAGCAGCAGCAGCAGCAACAGCACTAGAAATAGCAGTAGTATCTGGAAAAGCATCATCACCATCAACAGCAGCAGCAGCAGCAGCAGCAAAAGGGTTTCAACTATACTTGTAGGTCAGAGACATCCATTGCTCTTTGCTGTGATTTGCTTCGTGTTTCTGCTGCAGCAACAGCAGGCGGGACGGGCTTCCATGGAGGCAGCTTTGCTGCTGCAACAATCAGCCGCTGCAGCATCAGCAGCATCTGCAGCACCAGCATATCTCTTGCTTCTGGACCACCCACTGACTCTGCTACTGCAGCAGATGAATTTGCTATTGCCCCTAACACCTCGTCCAACGCCGTACCCAGCTGCAGCAAAAACAGCAGCAGCAACAGCAGCAGTAGCAGCAAATGCATACATGTACACACACGTTCACGTTCACCACCTGCTGCTGCTGCTGCAACAGCGCCAGCAGTAGCAGCAGAGCAGCAGCAGAGCAGCAACAAGCAGCAGCAGGAATGGGGCTGGTAGGAGCAGCGAGCGAGAACCACATAGGCAGCAGCACACAGAAGAGCAGCAACACCAGCAGCGTGAACAATATATGGATCCGCCCGAGCAAGGTGCAGCAGCAGCAGCAGCAGCAGCAGCAGCAGCAGCAGCAGCAGCAGCACCATTATCATCAGCAGCAGTAGCAGCAAGAGTGTATACTAACCCCTGCAGCAGCTTCTCCGAAGCGGTCAAGCAGCACAACATCAGCAGAAGCAGCAGCATGAACAAGTAGGGAGCAGGCAGCCCAAGGAGACGGCTGAGCTCCGTGCTGCTGCAGCGGCCCCTCAAAGTATAGCAGGTCTTGCTGCTGCAGCTGCACATGCCGCTGCAGCAGCAGCAAGGAATCCTTCTCTGCTTGAATAGCACCTGCTTCGTCTTGAACTGCTGCTTCGGTTGTTGTTGCTGCTGCTTCTGCTGCTGATGATGATGCACCTTCTGCTGCTGATGTTGCAGCAGTAGGTGTTGCTGCTGCTCCGCTGGTAGGGGCTGCTCCCTCTGCTGCTGTTGCTGCTGATGCCCCTGTGGTGGCAGATCCGCACACCTCCATAGGACTCGACTCGTCAGCACCGGTTGCTGCTTCTGCTGGTGTTGCTGTTGCTGCTGCTGCTGCTGCTTCTGTGGGTGCTGCTGCACCAGTGCCTTCTTCTGCTGCCTGTGTGGCAGCTTGATCGTTTGGTGCAGAAGCAGACTGCTGCTGCCCTTCTTGCTGCTGTTGCTGCTGCTGCGTGCCCTCCTGTCCTGTTTGTTGCTGTTGCTGTTGTCCCTCCTCATCCTGCTGCTGCTGCTGTTGCTGCTGCTGCTGCTGCTGCTGCTGCTGCTGTTTAGGTTCGAGTTTGCTCAGCTGGTCTTTAGCCAGCTCCTCTACCTTGTCTTGTCTTAAGACTCGCAGCCCGGAGGTATGGGAGGCTAAGGACGTTATGAAGGCCCCCAAGGCGTTAAGACAGCCCTCATGCAGCAGCACACACTGCTGCGCTAGCTGCTGCCGACGCAGCAGCAAACTCATCTCCTCATCCTCCTCCTGTTGCTGCTTATGCTGCTTCTGGGAATACCCCGCAGCAGGGAGCAACGCCAGTGGGGGGGAGAAGCGTGCCTGCTGCTCGTCCTCCTTAAGATGCTTCTGCTTCTGCTGCTGCTGCTGGTGCTGCTGCTGGTGTTTCTGAAGGTAGAGACGCAAGTATGATGCATGCACGCTGCTCAGCAGCAGAGCAACAACAGGCAGCTGCACGATTGCTGCTGCATGCCGAGGGGCATCGGAGACAGCGTCAGTTATAACAGACAAGAATGAAGCCACGCAGCCAACCCCAAAGCTGCAACAACACACAAACCATAAACCCTAAACCCTAGACTCTACACCCTGAACTCTGCCTCTAACAGCACCAACAGCACCAACATCAACAAACTAACAGGGTTCAGCAGCTGCATAAAGCAGAGACAGCAGCAGCAGCAATTGGAGCAGCAGCAACACCACTAGCAGGTACAGCAGCAACATCAGCAGGTGCAGCAACAAGACCAAAACGAGCAACCATAACAGCAGCAGCAACATCAGCAGGTATAGCAACAACAGCAAGACGAGCAACCATAACAGCAGCAACAACAGCAACAGCAACAGCAACAGCAACAGCAGCAACAGCAGCAGTAACAGCAGCAGTAACAGCAGCAGCAACAGCAGCAACAACAGCAGCAGCAGCAGTAGCAGCATAATAAGAGTAAGTTGTACTGCTCAGGGTTAGCGATGATATCAGCACAGAGGACAGCAAGGGGGGCCCTCGGGCGAAGCATATCATGTAAGAAGGGGGGCTGCAGCTTGTGGTTTGCTGCTAAGAAATAAAATTGTTTTGTTGCTGTCTTCAATACACAGCGGCGTGTTTCTACTTCACATGCCTTCAGCCAGTATAACAGACGCTCATCATCACTACCCTGAAGCAGCAGCAGCAGCAGCAGCAGCAGCAACAGCAACAGCAGTAACAGTAAATGCAGCAAATGCAGCAGAAAAACAAACAAAAGCAGCAGCGCGTTAACAGGCAGCAGCAGCAGCAGCAGCAGCAGCAGAAAGTGCTGCAGCAGGTCGAACCCACCAGAAGCAAATCGTGCAAAACACACGAAATGCAGCAACAGAAATAAATAACGATGCCCAGAAAGCAGCAGCAGCAGCAGCAGCAGCAGCTACAGCAGCAACAGCAGCTACAACAGCAGCAGCAAGGGTTGAGAAGCAACAACCAAAAAACTCACATTTGCAGGATACACCCAGCGCTCTGTCCAGTCAATACCAGCGTTAGGTGAGCAGGAGCAGCAGCAGCTGTTGCTGCTGCTGCTGCTGCTGCTGCTGCTGCTGCTGCTGTCGCTGCTGCTGCTTTCGGGAGACGTCGTGGGCTTTTGTTCCCCGTCTATAGCGAGCTCGTTGCTGCTGCTACTGCTACTGTTGCTGCTGCTGTTTTTGCTGCTGGCGTTTCTATTGATGGAGCAGTTGCAGCTGCAAGTGCAGCTAACCCATCGTTCGTACTGCTGCATGTCTTTAACGCGCTGCTGCATGCATGCAGCATCATAGAGCATGCGTTCCTGCAGTCTCTCAGGTAGCTGCAACTCCTCCTGAATAAACTGTAGCAGCTGACTGCTGCTGCTGCTGCTGCTGTGCTGCTGCTCAACATGGGCTTCCAATGCCCGCAGCACAATCATCTGCACAGGCACCAGCAGGGGGTCCCGGTGACGCAAGAAACCAATCAAAGCCCGCAGCAAACCTGAACGCAACAAACCCCAAACCCTAAACCCTAAACCCTAAACCCTAAACCCTAATTCTTGAACCTTGAACCCTAAGGCTTAAACCTGGGGCATTACACCGCAAACCCTAAACCCTAAACCCTAATTCTTGAACCATAAACCCTAAACCTAAAACCTTGTACATTAATAAACCCTAAACCCTAAACCCTAAACCCTAAACCCTAAACCCTAATTCCAAACGTCTAAGATGTTACAATTAGCATACTTGGTTGAACGAAGGCATGAATAACATTATGGGTAGCGCCTATGATAGCTGAGTAAGCAGCTAATAGATGCATTAGGGTTTGCATGCGGTTCAAGTCATTCTCTAATTGCTGCAGGGCCCTGGGTTTAGCTACTCTCTCCTCCCATGAACGAAGTGCTGCTTCATCTGGAGACTCAACTACTACATACTCTATCACAGGCTGACACCTCGGATGCTGCCCCTGCTGCTGCTCCTGCTGCTGCTGCTCCTGCTGCTGCTGCTCCTGCTGTTGCTGCTCCTGCTGCGGCTGCTGCGGCTGCTGTTGTTGTTGCTGCTGTTGTTGTTGTTGGCAGCAGCTACATGTGCTTCTGTTGTTGCTGTTGCTGTTGCTGTTGCTGCTGCTGCTGCTGCTGCTGCTGCTGCTGCTTGCTGCTGTGTGAATGCGAGAAACACGGAAGGGGCGATCGGCGTAGGGGTTTGACAGCAAACGACGCAGCAGAGACAAAAACAAACCGTAAGGGGAGAATACACCTACAAGCCCAGCTGTCTGTCTGTACATTGCTTTATCCTCCTGTATACATAAACAATAAACAACAATAAACAACAAACATTAAACCACAAACAATAAACATTATGCTATGCAACATATGCTATAGACAAAGGTGAGCAGCGTAAACCCTCAACAGCAACTCGAAACACAAACTCTAGCCCTCCCCTGTTGCTGTTGCTGTTGCAGCAAACAGCAGCAGCAACAGGAGCAGCAGCAACAGCAGCAGCAAAGCACGCAGAAGGTAGAGGCGAGTTGCTATTATAAGGGTTTAGGGTTTAGGGTTTAGGGTTTGAACTGACAAGTAGGAGAGACAGCAGGTCTGCTGCCAGCAGCAAAGTGCGTGAGCTAATGCGTTCTCCGTGCTTAAGCAGAGCAGCAAACTCTGGCAGCAGCAGCGGCTGCTGCTGCAGCATCTGAGCGAAGCTAGTAGGAGAGACAATCATGAAGCAAGACAATGAACACAAGTACACATCAACCAGCCCCCCCCGATACGCCGGGCACCGCAGACCGTGCAGCAAACGCATCCGGTGACGCACTGCCTGCAGCAACGCAGCAGCAGCAGCAGCAACAGCAGCAGCAGAAGTTGCAGCAACAGCAGATGCAGCAGCTGCAGTTCGGCAAGCAGCTACAACACGCCCAACAGCAACAAAAACAAATGCTGCAGTAGAAGCAGCAGAACAACGCCCAGAACAAACCCTAAACCCTAAACCCTAAAAGCCTAAGCGTACCACCAAAACTCCCTAAACCCTAAACCCTAAACCCTAAACCCTAAACCCTAAACCCTAAGCCTTACCGGATGGTGCTGCGGAGGTATGTTATACTTGCGAATAATGGATTTGCAATGGGCCTCAAGAGCCGCACAAGCCGTGCAGTCTCTGCTGGAGCTGCTGCAGCAGTCTGCTGCTGTGCTGCTGCTACTGCTGCTGCTACAGCAGGGAGAAGCAGCAGCAGCCGTGCTGCTGCAGCAGCAAGAGGTAGTCCCATCAGGATGCGTGACTGTGTGGCGAGAATACCCAGGCAGCAGCAGCTCTGAGCAATACAGCCTTAGCGTTCGCGTTGCATGCGTCTGCTGATGCTGCTGTTGCTGCTGTTGCTGCTGCTGTTGCTGCTGTCTACTGTTGTTGCAAGCGTCTTCCCTTGCGTCATCTACCATCATAGCGTCACCGCCACCGCTACTGCTGCTACTACTGCTACTGCTGCTGCTGCTGCTGCTGTCTGCTGCAGCATCGGCTGCGGAGACACTCCACTGCAACTCAAAGAAGCCGTCGATATCTGCTGGCAAGTCATCTGCTAAACAGAAAGACAGAAGGTCAAGCCTATTTGCTGCTGTCTTGCTCCTACCTCCTGGTGTTGCTACTGCTGCAGCTGCTGCAGTTGCTGCTGTTGCTGCTGCTGCTGTTGCTGCTCCTGCTGCTGCTTCACTGCCTTCAACGGCCATGTCTGTGCTCTCACTGCCTTCACCTCCGCCCCCGTGTCCGCCACTGCCACTGCTGCAGTTGCTGCTGCTGCAGTTGCTGCTGCTGCTGCTGCTGCTGCTGCTGGGGGCAAAAGGCGGGGGAGAAGGAGAGTGCCTTGCAGCTCTTGCTGCTACGAGCTGCGGCTGCTGCTGCAGCACGAAGGCATCATAAGCCACTGGTCTGTAGCAGAAGAGAGACAGCCTGCTGCTGAAGTCTGGGCAGTCCCTCGGCAAGGCGCTTCTTCTGTTGCTGCAGCAAACAAAGGGATAATATATAAAGTTGCATGCACTGCAGCAGCACCTGCAGCAACAACTGCAGCAACAACTGCTGCTGCAGCAATATCCCAGTTGTGCAGCAGCACATGTAGTTGTAGAAGCATAAGAAGCAGCAGCAGCAGAGTGATGAGTGTAAGGTGCAAGGGCCAACACCCAGCATCCAAGAATAAGGGTTTAGGGTTTGGAGCCGAGGGTTTAGGGTTTGGAGCCGAGGGTTTAGGGTTTGCAGCAGCAGACTTAGTCGTAGCTGTGTTTAGGGTTGCTATATATTAGGGTTTAGGGTTTGTACATATCGTTCAGGTTTACAGCTCTTAGGGTTTACGGTTTACAGGCGTTAGGGTTTAGGACTTAGGGTTTAGGGTTTTCAGTTTGCAGCTTTTATTAGGGTTTAGGGTTTAGGGTTTAGGGTTTAGGGTTCGTACCGTCTGATAAAGCCGTAGCATACGGCGAGAAGCTGAATAGCCCCACATACAATGGGTAAACAAAATGACTGCAGCAACGCCGTCACCACCTCCACAGAGGCGTACAGAAACTGCAGCAGCAACCGCAAACCCTAAACACTAAACCCTAAACCCTAAACCCTAAACCCTAAACCCTAGAGTTCGAAATGAACAGAATACATCAAAACCCTAAACCCTGAGAAGACAAAAGTAGTATGCATAGGCGATTCTAAGCCTAAACCCTAAACCATGCTTAAACCACATATAAGAGTCTGCAACGGATGTACCCCAAGAAAACCCTAAACCCTAAACCCTAAACCCTAAACCCCCAACGAAAGCAAATGGTTTACCTTGGAGGAGCAGTTCTCAAGCACGATGTAGGAGGTCTCAAGAATTGCGACGACTAGAGTTTCACAAGGGACAAAGGCAGGAGGAGCCTCTGCAGACAAAACAAGGGTTTAGGGTTTAGGGTTTAGGGCTTAGGGTTTAGGGTTTAGAGTCTAGGTTTTAGGGTCTGGCCTGCCATAGAAATGAATAGCTGCAACCATGTAATAAAATGAAGAGTGTGCGATGAGAGTGTCCGCATTACTTGTTGTTACCTTCTCTAACCCTTATCTCAGTATCTGGTTTTAGGGTTTAGGGTTTAGGGTTTAGGGTTTAGGGTTTAGGGTTTAGCATACGGGAGGGAGAGGCTTCAGGAAAGAGCCCCGTGTGAACTGCATAGGCATTAAGG
>CAJFCY010000647.1:0-11482 GCA_904066265.1 Eimeria zaria
ATATATATATATTATGAGTGTTGAACGTTCTGCTGCCAACTGGCCTCCTTTGCCTCCAGATCCTCCGAGTTTTTCTTTGTTGTCTCTTCTCCGTTTCGCAGAATTTGTTTGTATATTTAGATTAATTAAACAACTTTACATGATATATCTCGTCACATCTACCCTTTCTCTCTCTTATTCACCTTTAGAAACGCCTTAATGATAATAATTAATTGAGAAGCAGTCAGGTGTATGCTCAGCTTCTCTTATTCGTCTTTCGGGGGGCGGAAAGCTGTATGGCGGTGTGCTGCTCGTTCGCTGTAAAATATATTCTACATGTATAAATATAAGAGTATGAAAATATCTATAAATGTATAATATATTTGATATATATAAATATATATACATATATCAAGCCATCAACGGGGTATCCTCTGATACCATCTTAGTTGTTTGTACTGTTTGTACTGGGTTATTCATGTTTTCTGCCGGAGCATCTTCAAAAGTCTTGAAATCATCTGGAGACATTCTTTCTCTCCCTGTTCCCCCACTTTTTAATACTCTGTAATACGAAAGAAATACTGTCATGGCTACAGAATTAAGAATAAAATGTAAGGTCGTCATGATAAACTGAAACACACTAGGGGCCCCCGATGCTGCATTTGCTATAAGCTCCCCAGCATCACATACCATCGTCATAATAGCCACAATCAAAACAACTAATACAAATCTATGTGATTTTGTTATAGTTGAGAGTACACCTAAAGCACCCGCTATGATTGTGAAGGACGAAGAAAAAAAGTTGAATGCTGCAACACCATCTGAACCCCCCTGAGTGGCATTTTTCCTCATAACAGCGCAAAGTTCAACAGTTGAACTCAGCATATTATAGAGAGAAAATATCACAACACAGGCGGCCAGGTTGAAGGGGCCGATGCCCTTGATATTACAGCTGCACTTAGCCATGTTGCCCGATCGTCTCAGGTTTACTGAATAAGAGAAACCAGACAAGTTGTACGCCGCACAACCTTTAAACTTGAAAACGGAAATTCGATAAAATCGATGTTTCCAGTGATATTTCGAGGAAAGAAGTCAGTCAGCTGTCGGCCGTCGCTGAGGTCATCAGGATGCCCCCGATGCGTCACTGCCGAAGATCTACCGTGACGGGGTCGAAATTGTATATTTTTAAATATAAACTGAAAACAAAATGATAAATATAGTGAATATATCCCGAAACATCCTTCTTCTCGATTATGTGCGGAACAATCGCTGCCCGGTGTACCGCAGCCGACAGACACCGCACCACGATGATGCCCAGTGGTCTTGTAGCTGCATACGTCTCGATCAACCTTGCAATACGACTCAGAGTTTTTCAGCTTCGTAAACGAAAAGATAGTTTTAGGTTTTTGTTTGCAACATAGGGCCCTCAGGATGAGACGGAGGCACCACGGAGTGCAGCAGGCTGCACAAATAAGACCCTCGGATGCCTCGAAGCCCAGCGAGCAGCTTTTGAGCACAGCGAAAGTCTAGACGAATTAAACGTTTACCCCTAGATAAAACATTTTATCCTCTAATAATTGTATTTCGTAGAAGCCACTGGTTGCCTCCTATTGCTCAGGAGGGATATTATCTTCCAGACAGGCCGTAAGCCAGGGCACCGGTCGAGCCGAAGACCTCATGAGGAATTGCTGAGTAACCTGCAGCAGAAAATACAAAAGCAAAGCATCAACCCTGCACCTTTGTGTATTCCAGAAATAGTCCGGCACAAATATAGAAAAATTTAAGTATAATGCAGGCTTGTAGCAGCGCTACAGCTCTCCTATGTGTGTACGAACAAAAATGCTTGCTATATATATTTGTTTCTGCTGCACAACCTGGTCCTATCAACAAGCGCCTTGCAGGCATCTTCCTTATCCATGTCAGCATACCTCGCTCTTCAACGTGTTCTTGAACTCTGAATTAATTATAGGCTTCTCACCGCTCCACCAATGTGCTTGCATATACGAGATGCAGGCTGACTATGTCAGCGATATCCAAAGGAGCGTCTTAGCTTTGAGGTCGACTATCCTATCCATTACTTAAGAACAAACCACAGATCGGCTGGGTGTCCCTCGCTTTATATAGCCTTACCCTTACTATCTACACTATCATTTTGACGGTATTCGCATAGGTTTCAACGCGGTTGCTTCGATTTTGTCCAAGAATGTTTCAGCTTGTACTTAAGTATTGCACGAAGCCTATCAGACCATATGTTGTTGGGCAAGTGCCTGCGTCTCTGAATGCTCTTCCGTCTCCACTCACTGCATTCTTGAGCACCCTCATGCCGACGACGTGGCTTATGACGTCCCACAGTCAAGTTGCACTACTAGGATGTAGTACTCCCTCACCATTAGTATCCCAGAGAGGCTTCTAAGGCTGATAGAGCGAAGACACCAGTATGCTACGCTCATGCTGCACTCTTTTCAAAGCATTTAAAAGTTGCTGTCTCTCATTGCCGAGCATGACTCTTCCTCCCCCCTTCCACACGCGCACACATACCCCTGTGCCTTTCCCTTCGTGCACTCCTGTGGGTCATTCGAGAGTTCAAGAACATCGCGTCTTTGCTTCTAGTGTGTGACGTTGGGCTGTTTCAACAGTTTCTTCTAAAAGGGGCACCATCTCTTTCTAAACAGCAGCTTGAACACTAGCATCAGACTACAGATGAAACCCGGTTAAGCAGAAGCTGTGATCCTATTCTAAACACCAAGGTAGACGGTGCATCTCATTGAAAATAGCACATCACTCTCCTTCTAGGGTGGCAACTCTTCCCTATCATACTCCCTCAGCTACAAAGTCCCAAAGTGCCGTTGCGCCAGCACCAACAGATATTAACTGATATTGCAGTACAATGTACACTACATCTGGTGATACTTCTCCAGCTGATGCAGCTCAATGCATGCCTTCTTTCTGGGCGGCCTTCTGCTTCTAGAGATTGTCTTGAACAGGAGCAATTGCTTACAGAATAGCTCCCGTTAAGCAGAAACAAAGGGATGCTCCCCCCGAAGCACAACTACCTCGAAAAAAGTCGCAGCCATTCTCACGGCGGGTACCCTCAGATGTTTTATTGGGTATTAGGAGGGTTGAACGATTTACGGATTACTAAGGCTTCGAGGGCTTCCCCCGGAGCCCTCCTTTTCCTCACTGTGACCCCTTTTGAAGGTCACCCGAGCCTAAAGACAACAGGCCCCCGCAAGCAGACACGGCAACTCTATTTAATTTAGACTTTGCATTCTTCGTTGTGTGCAGAGCACTGATGGCCTCTAACAGCATGCATTCGAACAACACCTTCCCCTCACCGTTGCGCTTTTGCAAACAAACCAGCGAAGCCAACGTCCAGCTACTTGAGCCATATAAGCCTGCCAAAAAAACTCAGTTTCGTCTTAAGGGACAACTACAAAATTTCAGAAAGCGTGTTGTGTGGAGCATAAAGGCTTATTGGCGAGCCGGGGTTCTGGTTCTGCCTCGCTCGTGCAGACAGAGCAGAATCGAGCTGTAATGCACAGTTCCATTCTTGGCATAACCCTGATCCCTGTAGCAGTTTGAGGGAACCGGTATAACATCAATTATCAGCAATTAACAATTTTTAGTAATCTGTTGTCTTCAGAATCTCAGCGCAGTTCAAGGAAGCCACAGGCTGCTGTTCAGGCGGCACCTTTGCCGAGTTCCCCAGATGATCGATCGAGACGCGCAGATACGGGTGGAACGGCATGCGTGACTTGCTACCATAAGCTTTGAGAAAAATTTAACGGGGAACAACTTGTTCTCTTTCTGTATTTTTAGTTTTTAATAGAGAAGTATTTAGGTAGGCCGCCTTAGTCGGCCATTACCACATCGAGTGACCGTTCTAAGGCGGGTGGTCTTGTGTTGGATTGCGCGTATTTCGTTCGTTTTTTTTCACTTTTTTACTTATTCCATTTTAATCAGCTAATTAAGTATCTGCAGGCCAAGTGGTCAAACTACAGACCTATGGGTCTGTCTGTACTGACAATGACTCGGTCACGCCCGCGTCGACGCAGAGCGCGGAGGTGGCACTTTGTCTGGCTTTGCGTCTATGTGTTTCTGCTTTCTTTGTCGATTGGTGAGCCTATTACTGTTTCCTAAGTGGGCAAGACGTCGGCGGTAGGGCTGTCACTTCGGCCTGCGTTGGTAACTGGTTTCTATGCGCATGAAATTATCCCTGTGCTGTCTGCGGCATTTTCAGGAACATTTGCTGCGGAACCCAATGGTGAGTAAGCAGCCTCTGGCTAGCGGCCACTTGAGCTAAATTAGCATCTCTCTATTGCTCGTTGGCTCGTCGGGTTTCTTCTTCAAGCTGGTGGCCACTTTACTCCCTCATAGCTTCCTTGGGAATTCAAGACGTTCCCTGCGTCAAGGCGCAGACAGGCGTGGCTTACTTAACCTCTATGGCATTTTCATCTCTACCGGCAACAAATTGGGTTTGTAAGCGAATCTCGAAAGTGTTTTGAGGTGTTATGCAGGTGCCGGCGGAGCAGGTGAAGCGGAAACGTCTGTGGTGGAAGAGCCTGTAGCAGTGCAGCGGAGACAACCTATTACAGTTGAGCTGGGACAACCATTAACAGTTGAGGTTGAACTGCCACCTCTCGTGCATGTCCCGAGAGCTTCTGTGGGTAGGTGTGCTTACCCATTCTCTTAGATGTATTCTGGGCTGCATGCAGTTGGAATGCCACGACATTGTCGAGTTTTGGCTCCTTGCACGGATTGGGCGGCCCCTTGAATGGCATGCATACGCACTAGACAGTTGGTTGCTAATACGCGTCGGCATCATCATTGGACACGCTCGTGAAGTAGTGTCATTTGAGCGGATACGGTTGCTTGATGTTGTGCTGCAGTTGGACATAGAGCTGTTTCCCCGGGAGCTTCGTATTCCCTGAGGTCTCCACCTTCGGTAACTTCACCAAGCAAAGGTTAGCCTCTGCTTTGAAGGCGTTGCTAATGGCCGGGCAGGCTCCTTTCAACTGGCACAGCCTGCCATATTTCTTCTTTGGAATGACCACAGACGTATTAGTAAGCTTCAGTGTCATTATAGCTGCTGGTGACCGCCAAGTTGTTTGTGCTTCATTTTTAGGTGGTTCCCGGAGGACGCCGCCGCATGGGAGGTCTTCTGGCAATACACCTTCCCCACCCACAGCTCGAAATCTACTCAAGGCTCTGCGAAGGCGACTAGGAGGTGGCGATTCAACAATCCGTAAGTAGTCATGACCTGTTTCCTTCATAGAGGAAATCGTTATGGGTGTCCCTGAAGCGTTCCCACCAGAGAACGTTGAAGGATTCAGGGGCGAGGAGGGTTTATGGTTCGGGGTTTAGTGTTTGTCGAACCATTATATAGTTCGGGGTTTAGAGTTTGTCAGCTCACTGTCAGTTGACGTGTGGTTTGTGTGCCGTGTGACAACAGAAGTCCAGACCTTGCAAAACTGGCTGGAAGAGAAGTTGTTGGAGGGGCGTACTCCTCGCGCTGAGTTGATGAAGGCGGTAATAGCGGCTACAGGGGAAGGTCTCAGATTTGCAGATAAAGCGGTGCCGTCAACAAGGACGGACCTGTTAAGAAGAACTGCAACGCAGCTTAGCATTGGCCCATGTGAGTATCCACTGTGTGCTGACCATTATGTATCGATGTTATACATACATACATACATACATACATACATATATATATATATATATATATGTATATATATATGTTTTGTCTCGCCTGTTCCTCTTCCCGTTCAGATTAAACCTGAGTGGGAATGCCTGCGTTTTGATTGTATTGTGCTCAGCGGAACTGCGGCAACTAGCACAGGAAGTAAAGGGTGACCCTTCGTTGGTGACACGCCATAGCGATGCCGGCGAGTCACCACCCCAGCCTGGTTCCCAGAAGGAAACGAGAGTATACGAGCGGATGGAATATCGCATCCCGTCGCCTGTTTCCCAGGTGTCGACGCCAGCAAGCGTCTCTCCTGAGCCTCTAGACATTCCGGAGTTACCAAGTGGCCCTGAGACACCCGATGTCCCTGAGCCTGTTGAGGCATTTGGAGAGCGAGCAGTGGCTCCTGAGCGTGACGAACCAGTTGAAGAACGAGTAGAGAGTGCTGAGCCAGTCGATACCCCCAAACTGCCGGACACTCGGAAGCGACTGACGCTGGATCTAAGTCCGCCAACTTCTGAGGGGCGTACGTCTGACGGGGCCGAAGGCAGCCCTGACGTAGAAGAGGCTTTTGATCTTCCCCAGAGTAACTGGTTGTCAGAACTCGAGGAGCTGTTGAGGGCTCCTACACCGCCCACACCGTCTCCGCTTGATGAAGAAACAGCCCCTTCGTTCTCGTTTGAAACGCAAAAGCTGCTGGCCTCCATACCGCCTCTACCAGGGAAGCCAATACCAGAATCCACGAAAGAGCTTTTAGAATATTCTCCGTATATGGGAGTTGCACCGAGGTGGGCTTCATCTGTCGAAGAAGAGTCGATGGGCAGTATCGGCAGTCTTTTGCTACCCCATGGAGCGCAAGATGAAAAACTGGACAGTATTTCAAGACAGGTAGACGACATCATAGCAGAGTTGCAGGCGCCTTCAGAAGCTGAAATGATACCGGTAAACGATGATATCTCAACAGCTCCAAACTACGAGGAAGAACCAACTGTTGAAGGAGTGGGAGCACGGAGTCCGGATGGCGGAGAGGCACCAGCAGAAGATAAATTGAGTAGGTGGGTAGGCGGAGAAGCTGCCGAGAGCAAAGAAGCCTCGCCAGAGGGTAAAGGGCCTCTCACAGTTGAGAGACTCCAACGACCGCTCGGCTTGAGCGGTGAAGCAGCTCGAACTGAAACGCCTAAGCCTGACAAGAGCGAAGCGAGCTCAATGCAGCCCGCCTTGAGCTCAAGCAGCAGTGAAGAAGTTATGATGGAGCAGTCGCCCCATATGGCCGTCCCCGTGATTGCCCCAGGCAGAGGGCATGATGGCCGAAGACCAGGGGTTGTTTCTTCAAGCACCGATTTCGAGGAAAAACGCCCGAAGCTGTGGGAGAGAACTAAGGCCGCTGTAAACGAACACAAGACAATGCTTAAAGTCACGGGCGGAATGCTTGTCGGTGCCCTTCTGGTTGGAGGGTTGGCGTTGTTTTACAAAAGGTTGCGCCGTCGTATCCCAAGTTCTAGCCCGCTCATTAGCAAGGTGGAGGAAAGAAAGTGCCGCGTGCTTGTTGACTTCAGTAAGGGGAAGAAATTGAAAGGCATGGGAAAAGTGGCGCGCATTGAAAGTGTGCGGGTGAATAACACGAAACGGACTCTGACATTGGAGTACCTGGAGAGGCCTGCTTTAAAGTGTTCGCGTGGCCGTGAATTTTTCAAATGGTTGAAGTACTATGCCAGTTTGGGGCAGTCCCTTGTCCGTAGGGTAGAAAGTATGCCATTTCCAGAGTCATGTATGGCTGGGCCATTCTCGCGGTTTCAAGTTGCAGAAGATAACGACGGTTCTGCTTCGCGCTTACTTGTGGACCTTGATTTGAACCCGGGGCCTCTGGCAGTGCCCAGGGAGCTGATGGACGGCGAGCAGCTAGACGAACTCCTAGAGGACTACGAAGAAGACCCCGTTTGGAAGCTATATGGAGATTGTGTAATGCACATCACCGTTAACAGTTCATTTAGTGGCTCGCCAATGGTTGCAGTGGATACTGCTCGTGGCCGTGTAGGATTCCTAAACCCAGAACTGAAGCACCTCAGCAGTCCGTTGCCCAGGGAATGCGACTGGAGGGAGCCGTCGACCCTCCGCATTGCATATAAGAGTACAACGAATGGCGGCCCCGTGGACCTGCTGCTGATGATGAGTAGAGCAGACCCGCCACTGGAAGAAACCATAGTTCTCGAGAGAGAATCCGGGGATGCTGTTTTAGATGAACCTGACGACGTGTTGGAGGGCATTCGCACGTTATTCGGAGAGTGAAGGCGAGCCACCGTGAAGAGGTAAGGCGCACCACCATGAACTGGCTAAAAAGGGGCTTTGGTTTTGCCCGGCGTATGCATATCTGCATGTGCGTTGTATTTTGAAATTCAAGCCACGAGAGAGGTGAACTCGAGAGTTCCTCCTGTTCTAGCTCTACTACTGACTAACTTGCATGCTTTCTGGACCTCCCAGCCCAATGCTTACCTGAATGGCTGGCTGCTCTGGTAGCAGAGTTCTTTCTATATTTGAATAC
Source organism: Eimeria zaria (assembly GCA_904066265.1). Classification (NCBI taxonomy): domain Eukaryota; phylum Apicomplexa; class Conoidasida; order Eucoccidiorida; family Eimeriidae; genus Eimeria; species Eimeria zaria. The sequence goes on from CAJFCY010000647.1 coordinate 8,202, forward strand.
ACCTGGACTGCTTCAAACTACTTTGTGTGTCTCCTAGTGCGCGTTAATATACGCACACTGGTGTGGAAGAGGCTAGAGCTTAACTGGCCACTAATGTTGATGCTTCATAAACCATTTTTAACTGCAACCGCAGTTTTTGCTCCGATTGTTGGACAGAGAAGTTTAGTTCCTCTTTTATTCACCCATAGTCCGACTTCCACTTCACACATAGCTGTTATTTGAAGGGAGCTAGTTTCTTCTGTACTAAATGGGCTTCAACCGCACTCTGCAGCGAGGGGCAAACCACCAAGCCTGTCGGTCCTTGCACTGCAAAATAGACATTAAACGACAATCGCTACCGTATGCTAGTACCAGGACTGAAACCAACGTCGGTACACCGCCGATATAGCAGTACGCCTGACTTCGACAAGCCAGTGTTTCGAGGCCAAACCTACGGACGCATGCCTCAAAGCAATTCCTGTATATTGGCTGCCGTAATGTACTATGCTATTGCTAAGTACGTAATGCTACCCTTTACTGAGGTTTCGTGTCCATGTGGCAAGCCAACAATCGTGTGCAGTCCTCTTTAAGCTATGCACATGTTTAAAATTTCAAAGTCGGTTTGGGTACACAAGCCCTTATTAAAATACATTCGCGTCAGCGAGAACGCCGGCGCGCTGTGTACTGTCAGTATGCAAACAATGAGAGCGGCAGATCTGGAAGAACGCAGCGATCAAAGTCAGGCACCTTAGGCATAAAAGTGCCTCTACGGTAGCTGGAGAGGGTTCGCCTTGCATCCCAGAATTGGCTTTCTTGCATTGCCAATTCACTACTGTTCTCGGATGTCATTTCTTCGGGAGTGCTTTTATTTTCTTCGTCATTGACCCGCTGATCCTGCAGCTGGTGCGGCGACTCCGGCAGGTCTGCTTGCTCACTTCTGTTACTTGGATTATCTTCTGCTGAGCTATCTTCATCTTGCCACGAATATTGAATGTTATGCAGTTTGATGAACGCTTCAATGAACTTGCGGTCCATGGCCAGGCTGTATAAAGTGTGGTCCGCGAGTTCAAACAGTGCAGGGCGGAAGTCTCTGGTAAGAAATTCCAGCTCTTCCTGGCAAAGACCAGGCGGTAGATTTTCTTCGCTTAGAACGAAGTTTATCTCCTCTTTCATGCGGTTGTATTGCATCCGCAGCGAGCGTTGCATATCCAATACTTCCGCAACTTCATCGCCCAGCACCGGCCGGTTTTGTTCCACTTTAGCGTGCAGGGCATCACAAGCGTTCCGGTAGCTAGAATAGGCAATTTGCCGTCTGCGACTTTGCGCCGCAAGATGGAAGAAAATTGCAAACGTAGACTGATGAGTCTGCCTATTGAGGGCTCTGTAATCGTCGAGACACTTTCGGATGGCTGTGATGACCAGCGGATCTGAACCCCACGCGAAGTCATCCTTGGTGCCGACAGACTCGTCTTTGATACTGTACAGCTCTGCAAATTCCTCCTCGACCTTGGGATGCAGAGGCAAGCGGTGTTGAACTGGCTTTGATTGCATCCAACGGCGAACGCCCTCCGTCCAAGCGTGTAGCCTTGCCACAAACTTAGCGGAGAAAATTGAAAATGCGATTGCAAAAATACTGAACATCCATTGGCGTCGGAGTGCAAATTTCGACGTTACAGCCTCCTGGATGCTACCGGCTATTCCCGGAGCACCGCCTGTTCCCGATGGGGAAGAAGAGGTTGAAGGATACGAGCGAGAGCTACCTGCAGGAGCAGGCACGCTGGACTCCGCTCCCTTCTTAAGCACTGGCAAGGCAAACCGAAGCTGGTAGGCTGCAAACACCATGGCCATCATCCCCCCCAGCAGCGCCAAGGTACCGGACAGCCACTGGCGATTCCTTCGCTCAGCTTCGGCGCGGTTACTGCGTTGGCGGAACTTGGAAAGCGAGAAAGGACTAGCCTCGTCCAAGTCTGCAGACTGAGAGGAGGGGGGACGAGAAGGGTGTGAACAAGGAGAAGACGTCCATGACGGAGGGCTGCTGCGTGGGGAAGCACTGTCATGGCTGTCTTCCTCAGTCAGGCTCTCAATGAAGGGATCATCCGGTGAGACCTCCTTCCTCCCCACACCCAAACGACGGAGAGAAAGTCGGAGCTTGACAGAAGCAAGGTCTTTTGAGGTGGCTGTCGAGGCCAAGTGCGACGGCCCACCAACAGGAAGAGCGGTGGCTGCCGCCATTGCTAATCGCCTTGCCCCATGTCTTCCTTGTGTAGCTGCCCTTTCCACTTGTTTCTAAAGCTCCCGCCGACGTTCAAATGGTGGGGAGACCTTGCGGATCCAGGTAACTGCCAAAAAATGACAGTCCCCCACCTAAGCCCACGGGGGTCTACACGAGGCACCGAGGGGCCGGAAGCTGTGGCTCTCCGCTTAGGAATGTCTACGCTCTCTAGCGCCCCTTTGTAGGCACGAAAGCGCAAAAAACGTTGAGAGCTTTTTCCCCTAGTGGGGGTGACCAATACGATCTTCAAAAAAGAGAAATGTATGCCAAGGCGAACGGCGGCCGGGAATCCGCACCTGCATGAACAAACAGTCAGCCTTTGGCCTATTTCATAACATCCCTCACCACATCAACAAGCAAAACACAAGCATTAAGTGAATGCATAGCATTCGAATGCATCGAAAGTCTGTCTTCGCATGCCTAGATAGAACTGCAGAGGCTCTCGCTGGGGCCCGGGACCGCTGACGCCTGCAGCACCTTGCCGCAAGCGCCTGCTTGACACCCAGCAGAGAAACGAAGGAGTGCTGATGAGCAAACTTCCTCTCTAAGAAATGCAAGCAAAATTTTAAACACTGTGAGATATATCCCGCAAAATACAGATAATGTTGGTGTATTGCCCAAACATTAGTAAGCGATATGCAAGCAGCAACAAGAACCGAGTCCTCAGCATCACTCTAGGGCCACTGTGAGCATCAATAGAGTGAACATACCTAAGACAAGGGGTCCCTAAAAGCATTTCTTGACTTCCCCAACCGTGTCCAGGCTTTGTACACACAGCAGTGCAAGAGCCTGGGTGTGGAGGGCTGGCTTCCCAGCATGTCCGACAATGCAGCCCACATACCTGAAACTCCTGATACAGGGGAACCACACACGCAAGCATACTGAATCTTTTTGTGCTGCATTCATGATGGCTATAGGTAGTTGCTAAAGACTTGCTATCCCATCCTTAAGCAGTTTACAAGTCAGTTGAAATATGCATCCAAAAGGTATCTAGATCCGCTGGCCAGCTCCCCCTGCCTTGCCCCCCTTC
>CAJFCY010000648.1:0-11465 GCA_904066265.1 Eimeria zaria
TATATATATAATCCATCAAATGCGCTCTTATGCCGCGATGCACCGTCCCGCTGGGCGTCACTCCCTTATGTACCTCTAACTGCAAATCCCATAGCCAATAAAACGTGCGTTGGCACGCCTTCGAACATGTCGAGGGGCAGGCTTACACAACTGCATAGCGGTGCAAGTCTCCCAACGACAACCACAAGTCTGATGCTGTCTATACACCCCCATTCAAATGCTTGAAACCCAAGTCTTCTGGCGAGGGGAGCATAAAACACATTTCATGCTCTCAACCGCAGGCAACAAAACGAGAGGCTGCCGCCACAAAGGCAAGGCAACTGGTAGTGCCTTCCATGGCCCTTTGTTAACCCTGCCCCTCTGAAACGGCAAATTAGCAGACGAAATGACAGAAGCCAAACTCTGTCTCTAGGAAGGCACTCATGCCGGCCATTCAGCTGCCGTGTGCACTTAGTCGCCTGTGCATGGCCTGGGCAGCAGCAGAAGGTCGAGCATTCCGCATGCAGGCGCTACTTCTCTACGAATACAGCGCCTTGCGCAGCCAGGAGACATCGCCCAAGTGTCTCGGGTTTCTCCTGTGGTAGTACGCGAGAAAGCCAAAGAACAACAGGCATATGCTACCCACAACCAGATAGGCTATGCCCAGGAAAGACGTACGGCCGCCCAACAACGAAGCCTGCGTCACCACTACGCTCTTTGTACCTGGAATCAAACGCAAGTAACACGAATACAGTCATCAAGGAGAATCGCAGAACGGCCAAACCACACTATCACGCAGCACAGAGACTCTTTCAACAAACACGGCTGAACACCGACGCAGGCAAAATGACCAACGGACCAGCACGGAGGCAGGCAAACACGAAGGAGTACAGGCAAAGTCTACGAGACAAACTACATAGAGATGAGCACATGCAAGACATCGGCTGCTACTCGGCAAGCGAACAACCGAAAGGCAACTCCTCACCCTTATAACAGCGCGCACACTCGGCCAGTTGCAAGCGCATACGTACACAACTAAAGTTTCACCGAAACGAGAAAAAGTTTGTATATGAGAAACGCGCAAATGGCATGCAGATAGAGCCCTCGCCCCTACAAGCCAAGTTGCGGCGGCCGGGTCACACCAAACGGAGCACACGAATGCGCTGACACCAGAGCCAGTAAGACGGGAACAGCCGATAGTGGCTTTAGCGTGCGTGAAATGGCGGGCAAGTGAACACAGGAGACGGTGCCTCACCGCCGAACGATTTGACGTCATAGGTGTTGTTTGTAACTTTAAGATAAAAAGGAAGCTTCAACGGCTTCGCCACAAACCGCGCATAAACCTTCCGAAATACAGGCAAAGGGGCTTCTCTCATCCAGACAATAAAATGTGAATTCTCCACTCCCCAGCCAACACCTGCTCGCAGCGCAACTGCCACGCGCCAACAGTCACATCCTCTGTCTCCTGCACAAGTAACTGTATGTGGTCTCTCTCTCTCCAGCAACCGCGACAAGATGATAAGCAGAAACGACTACTGGAGTGGAGGCGGGAGGGAACGAACTGCGAGGAAACAAGTAGCGGCTGAACGACCATTACCTGTTTTCTCCATGTGTAAGGCTGAGGCGTATGTTTGGTTGAAAAGCCAAAAGTCAACCTGGGAAGCAGTTTTGCTCATTTCCTCTTCGGATGGGTTTTTGAATGCCGAAAGGTCCCAGTCCCAGCAAATAGCGTCTCTTGATTCATCGAGTTCTATTTCCGTCTTCTGGTCCTCCTCAACAGCCGAAAAGACATCCGTAAATACCGCAGCCGCACTCAAACCGCACGGATGCAGCACACGACCGTCAGAGGACTCCACACGTGGGTCGCACGCAGTGCGCACGTCGGAAGCTGCCGTGTAAACCTTTCCCTAATTCCGCGCCAAACAGAAAAGATAAACAAAACTGCGCCGCTTCAACCAGCGCCACATGCATAGCGCTGACGAGGAAATTCAAGTAACTCATGGCGCAGAACATTCAAAAACCACTGGCTAACAATGCTCCTTCACAGCCACGCAACGTGCGCAAATAGGGATACTGCAGAGGGTCATTCGGGGCGTTTCATTTAAAAAGGCAGGCTGAGATTCCGGCCAGGCGGTTACCCAAGGATACATAAACTTACTTCCAGCTGCCTATCCGACCGAGATTTCATGAAGTGGCGATGATTCTGAAAGTAGTTAGACAATTCGTAGTAGAGCAAAACATCTCCGGTTATTTCTGTAATGGAAGTGTCTGTGCATGTCGACGCGTCGATCTGTAAATAAAAGAGCCAATCGTGCACGTCACTGTCAGGTACGAATTGAACAGCGCATTCCACTTGTCTTCTTGGAAGTGTCATGTCGCATACTTTATGCAGACGGGGTTCATTATTGCGGGAAGTTTGTTCAGCATTACCTTTAGGAGCAGGTCGCCAACCATGTCTGTGTAGTTCACTTTACACTCCACGATAGCACTGTTTATTAGCAGAATGACGAATCCCAGAACCACAAAAATCACACCTACTCCAAAAAGCACAAATAAAATACGTCTGGGAGTGAGTAGAGGTTCCCAAGCCGACATCCTCTGCTGCATAAAGTCGTCAAGGGCGGCGCGGGAACAGCAGTAACAGCGGCCGCAGCCGCAACTGCGTTTCACTCCATCGCTGCATTCCGAACACTCTCTGACGACTTGCTGCGTGCAGAAGAAGACAGGAGCAAAGACACATCAATATGGAAAAAAATGTAATTTCCGTTCCGCACCCGCAAATGGGCAACTACAGTGGCGACGGTACACTCTTCCACGCCCGCAGAAGCTGCAGATCCGGCCCCACAAATTCCATCGCTATCCCAAAGTTAAATATTCGGAGCCACCGGATGGACTGCCTGCTAATACACCCCTATGATGCTGCTTACCGTGCGAGCGAACTCCTGGTTTGGGGACGCTGATACGTCAGGCGACTCTGCCTGGCCAACCTGTTCATCGTATCCCTGTCCCTCATGAGTGAGAGAGTCGTGGTGTACCACGCTGGCAGCTGGTGTCACTCTTTGCCGGGGCATCCTTTATTCACCAGCGCGGATCGAACGCCCGGCTGTTCCCGAATTGACGATTCCCAGCTGCGTAGCCCCTTCTGTGGCAATTAACGCCACCTAAAAAGGTAAGGTGCCTTATCAGGCAGAGGCACTTAGCTCCTTGATAGTCAATTATCAATACTCAGAGTCCGTGTGTCCTCACGCTGGCTTGGAATGTCCCACATGGGTTGCCGACCCGTCGTAACCCGCAGCTCCGGGACCCATCTAATTGGCGTGTTTCTTGAATACGTGATGCATTTTGAAATAACTCACCACATTTTTTTTTTTCCGCCTATGTGTTTGTTCAGAAGAAGACGGCCTGCCGTGATCCACTTGGGACTTTGGCTGCATGTCAGCACGTGGCTTTGTCTCTCGAGTTCTTTCAGAGGACGCACTAGGAATATGAGCAGATTTACATAAGAAAGAATTGGTATCCGCAGTTTATTCAATTGTTGAGTACCAAGAAATGTGTGCTGAACGGAACGACTCGCTGCTTCACACGTGTCACAGCTTGCGTCACCGTTCCGGACAGTCCACTCCCACGGTCGTCTATTTCACCTCATGATCGGATTGCTTCTGTTTCCGAGAACTCTAATAATCATTTTTGTAGACCATTTGGAAGAGCGACTTCGCACTGTTCTCACTGTTTCTTGGCTACGTGCCGTGAACTGTTTTGCGTGGGACGAGTTCCAGTTTTCTAGGCTTTAAACTACTAGCGTGAACCTCCTTCAGGCTCTGGCTTGAAGTGTTCCTGTTTTTCTGGAAAATTTGCTTCAAGCTTAGGTGATGAGGGCAGTTTAAGGCGGGTATGAAGGTAACGCCCGATGCTGACGACCGAGACTCTCAATGGCTCTACTTCGGGCATGATCGAATGCAGTCAAATCCTATGCGCTTTTAATTATGCTGTAGAGAGTAGATAATCACGTTTGTGGGCTGTTTTGTACACATTCTAGTCTGAGCTCTAAGAAAGCACAACGAAAAGACCTCGCGTGTGCGAGCTTTGAGTGGTAGCGGTAGTTCTGCAGTTAAGTATGTTGTATTTATTAATTTCCTAAACTGCTTTAACTGAGTGCCGAATAATGCTTTTCTGCTTTGAGGATGCACTAGTCTAAGTTTTCCTATGGTAGTGGATAGGTATCCACGGTAACCGAAAACAAGAATTATTCAGAGACTTTCGGAACGTGAAGGGTTCGAAAGCTCCATACGTGGAACATTTACAAGTCACGATTTGCCTTTAAACGCAGAACGCGAGAGCGAACACTAAGGAAGCTGTCAGCCATTCTTTGGTTAGCCTGAGGGTTTGTATATGCGTAAACACTGTACAACGTCGTTCATTTGTTGGTTTAGCGTACTTCGGTGTTGAATTCGCCTCCCATCATCTCAGCTATTGGGTCCATCGCCAAGGGCTTTTTGGCTTGTATCATTTCAGGTGCCTTTGGCTCTGTAGCGGTATCTTCGACCTGTGTGGCAACTGGGCCGGCACTCTGGACCGAAGCTGCTTCACTTGAAGCTTCCGCCTATAACATTACTTCAAATAAAGCACGCGAGATTCCACGGGCGGTTTCAAGTCTACTTACTGGCGCATCGGATGATCCGGTTATCTCGCTCATCTTTGCTGCGTCGCTTTGGGCTGGAGCCGCCTCTGTCTAATGATTTTTGCACGTGAGTCGTCCAGTGGCTTGCAGTTTTTTTGTATACTCGCTTACTTCCGATTTCGCCAAGGTACTTCCGTCTCCTGTTTCCTTGGGTGTTGTTGCTCCTTGTCGCAGGCTGTCAGCTATTGGGCAATAGTTTTACTCAGAGAGCTGTACGGGATGTTTTCAGCTGGGGCCGTACCGACTTCTTCCGCTGGTTTTCCCTAGAAAGAAGAGCATGTTAGTAAACATATCATGATCTTGCTACATATGATGAATCCTTACTTGTTCTCCGGTGAGTGAGGCGTCGTTGATGTCTGTAGCAGTAGTTCTAGCGGTCACAGCTTCGTGCAACGGAACGGGCGGGACGTAGCCATCGTCATCGGCCTTAGCACTGACGCAGAGCCAGGCGGCTAATACGAGACACGAGGTATAGCGCTTCATTTTTCAGTTTTAGTTTGGCGATCACTTCGTGAACCGTCCAGAGGAACAACTCTGACTGGCATGCTGCTGCCTACACCACGCCGTCACCGGGCCATGTGTAGATACAGCACGAATCGACGGCAATCATTCGCATAGAGCTGTCGCCGAGCCAAAGCATTTTTTTACTCTTCACTTTTTTTGGAACTACTATGAAATTCTGGTGAACTTCGCTCTAGTTTCAATCCTCTGAAATCAAGTTCAAAACCCTGGTGTGGAGAATGGTGAGACAGCTTCCTCCGCCCGGGTGCCTGTGAATCCATTCAAACCATTGGCATTGCCCATCTGAAAGAAGAAATCTCAACTAATAGTAAAAGTAGAAACCTTTCTCATGGAAACACGGATGAAGGCATGGAGGACATCGATGTGTCTCTGCAAGGAGGACCTCACCCGCGGCGGACCAATGACGGTCGTCCTACCTTCCAGGGAAATGACGAAAAAGCAGACAAAGTCGTCAATTCTCGCTCATTTACTTCGAATATATGCGGACAAGAGTTAAATGAGAGTTCGAAAATAGTTATATGGATGACGTATCTTTATGGTTGTGTACATGGCGCCGTAGACCAACTTCTCCCCGCTTGTTTTAAGGCTCTTGAAAGAGATATGGGATTTACTCCTCAAACTCTTGGAACTTTATCTTCCGCCACCCGTATTTCATACGTTTTAACATGCCCCATCTGGGGTTTCATCATAGACTGCTGTGGACGCCGACGCATATTCTCATCTTCAGCCCTTGGCTGGGGGGCAAGTATTAGCGCCCTATTCTATATAGCGCACAAATGGCAGGCACTGCCTCTAATGTGTATTCTCGGAGTATTTATGGCTGCTATGGGCCCTCTTTCACAGAAGGTGATAGCACAGGAAGTCCCCGAGAGCGACCGCGGCCGCAGTTTCGGCATCCTGCACTTTTTCCAATCCTTCGGAAGAGTTGTCTCTCTAACCATTACAACATCTCTTTCCGGGCTGAGCATTTTAAGTATAAAAGGATGGAGGCATGCTTTAGCCGGTTTTGGCCTGGCATCCATAATTGTCGGAATCATACTCGGTTGTCGTGTTACGGATTGCCCTCACCAGCGCAAAAGGCAAAAAGAACAAGGCCGCTGGTTTTCTCTGCGCGACACTGCATATGTCTTTTCAAATGGAAGTGTATGGGTGATGCTTGTCATGGTGAGCACCTAAATGCGGAAGCGAATTGAAGGCTAGCTACGTCCCCAAATCTATTGTTGCTGACCACTTAAATTACCTTGGAGTAATTTAATCACCTGCGAAAATGTTCCGTTGCTGCGTTCAGGGAGTTCTTAATGGTGTGCCTCGCTCTGCAATTCACTTTTCCACGATGTACTTTCAGTACTGCGGCATTCCAGATTGGTGGGCCTCATTTATCGTATCTTCCAGCTGGATTGCCGCAATGCTGGTAGCACCTGTGATCGGGTACACGGGGGATATTGTACATTCACGGTACCCTAACCATGGTCGACAGTGCCTTGCGCAGGTGTGCATAGTGGCACGGTGCATTCTGATGACAGTCATGCTGACATGTGTACCGAGAGAAGTGCATTCACTTGGGATATTTGTGTTATTGGCAATCTTGATTGGATTGTTGGCCGGCTGGCCTGGAGTCGGCGTCAATCGTCCTATCCTTACGGAGATAGTTAATCCCGAACACCGTGCCACGATCTTTTCACTGGTAAGAAGAGAAATCTTGCCTTGTGCCAGTGCAGGTGAATCGAATAGCGAATATCTCAATCCGCCAGAATAATTGATGAGATTAGTTCTGCAATGTGCGTCGTACCTTACCGGTGACATGTGCCGTAATTATGATCGGTCATTTCTCATGATACAGGACTACCATGCATTACCTAATCAACGGCAGTGGACTTGCTAATGAATTTTGCAGGTTTCTTGCCTTGAGGGTGTCGGAGCCGCTGCGTTGGGTGCTCCCATCGTTGGGTTTTTGTGCGAGAATGTCTTTGGCTACGTCAAAGTGGTGCCATCCGGGCATTTGGGCATGCCACCTGGGGCCCTGCGACTCGGCAACGCCCGTGCTATAGCCTTATCTATGCTATGCATGACTGTCGGGCCCTGGCTGCTCACTCTGGTCGCTTACGGACTCCTCCACTTGACTTACAAAGTCGACAGTCGCCACGGTTCGGAATCTGCAGGTTTGTAGTTGAGTGCACCCGCCTACATTTATTTGCCCTATTCCACCCTTCACGATGCGCACATAATTCCGTTCTTGTTAGGGCAACGATTCTGTCATTTTTTGATGTTTGCAGCTAGAGCCAGCGACTCATCTTCTCCTCCGTTGCAGGAGGCAAAAATTGGCGACACGCTTCCTCTGATGGCCAAATGACGTAGGACGACCGAGCAACGTCAGCGTGCCCAGCAGTGGCAGCTAAAGCAGCGAATAATCTTAAGCAGTCTGCTTGGTCTGCACAGAACGGCCGAGAGCGGGCATGCAACGGCCGGTCAAAAATCGGACTACACAGGCTGTGCGAAAAGTTTTTTTTTTAGTGTTTGGTTTTGATAACCCAGTACTCCTGCTATCTAGACTAGCGGCCAGAAATCGTTTACTTTGCTTTAAGTCTTTACTAGACTGAGACTGAGTCCTTATTATTCTTAGACCGAAACAGCTGGAACCAAAGCAACCGAAACCACTGGAAACGCTTAAATGAGACATTTGTTCAACTCATCGCCAGCAAAAGGCATTCACCGCAAGTCATCAACTAAAGAGGAGCTTTTGAGCTACAAGCTCCAAAAGGGAAAGCAACAGCAAGAACTTGTTGTTGTTCCCCTTGCAGATTTCGTTACTCACCGACAGAGTGCAATGCCCACAGTGCACATTTGCATTATTTGAGGATGCCAGTCGATGTAGTTGGTCTGAAGGCATTTCTATATCTGACGGAGGTATCAAACATTTGAACAAAGAAGTCTTCTGCCCTGCGGAATCGATTGAGAAGTAAACCGACTCGGTTTAATTGTATGAACACTTTGCAAACTTGTGCAGAGCGGCAACGTCGTCGGGTAGTGCTACAACTGGATGTAGCCGTTTGATGTGCCTGTCTGAATGCATCATCCCCAAGGCTGCGAGAGCGAAGAAAGTGTGGAAAGCGTCAGCAATGTCTCCTGGGCGGTCTGCGAAGCCGCCGGTTGTGAGGTCTTGTGAAAGCAAAATGAATTCACTGAGGCGACGGCTGTCGACCCACTGTTCGTATCCGAGCACCTGGAGTGCTGCAAGTATCCAAAAGGAATAACAAACGTCAGGTGCCTTCTCGGGCCGTCCATTAAATCCTCCCCCACGGGTTTGGCGATTAAGCAACCACTGCGCTGTCAGCCTCCTGTCAACTGCCCACAAGCCTCCGCACAGGTCAAGTGCCGCTAAGCAGCAGAAAGCAGAAGCAGCGTGCGACTCCCCTCCAGGGACCCAGCCGAACCCCCCATCTTCATTCATCAGCTGCTGCACAAAACGCACGGCAGCCGCCGCTTCTGCTGCTTGCAGCTCCCCCAGCAGCGACAAACTCGCAACGCCGCAGTATACAAAGCGGCTGTCCGTTTCTCCCCATTCGTCCCCCATGAACCCGCCACTCGGCAGCTGTAAACTCCGCACCCAGGCCGCTGTCTTGGCAGGGGAAGGCAGCAAGTGCAGTCGGCCCAAGCCCATCAGCAGGAGCAGCGCGTAGTGTGTAGAGGGCAGATTCGGCTCCTGATTTACGTCAGAGCTGAAACCGCCACATGGAGACAAACAGCTCAGCACAAACTCACAAACCGCGTCCTCCCGGGACTCCAGTAAGTAATCCAAAGGCGGAACTGAAGCACCTTCAGCGCTTCTATCGCAGTTCTCACGTTTGCTGCCTTTGCTACTGCTGTTACTGCTATCATAACAGCTGTGATTGCTTGGATTTCCATTTCTGCTGTCTTTGTTCTCTGTGTTACTGTGTTCGTCGCTCTCCTTTTCCTGCGAGAGAGCAGGCGGGCTGCTGCGGCTGCACGCAGCTGTAGACTGATGCAGCAGCCTTTCCGTCTTTTCGCTGCGAAGGCCAAGCAGCCAAAGCGCATTGGAAGCCCAGTACGCTGCCCCCATTTTGAGGGAAACGCCGAAGAAAGCCTCGAGGGTGAATGGATCGGCGCCCAACCCCAAGAGGTACTGGGCATGTAAACGCAGAGATAATGGCTGCCATGAAGGGTCTAACGAGACTTTCTCCGGCACTTCGAGCGCCGCCGACCTTTCTATGATGCTTGAAAGCTCGGACGCCGCAGCAGTGGCGGAGGCAGCGGTGCCTGCGGCAGCTGCAGACGTATCGGGCGGGCCCCAAGAAGGCAAGAGAAAAGAGGGCGACTGGTCGCCCCCCTTTGGGCCCCCTACTGTTCCTCCATTCATATTAGCAGACCCATGAAGGGCCTCTTCCTCTTTCTTCTCCATGCAGGTGGGCCGTTCGAAGGCCTGGGGAAAGGAAATTGTCGCTCTGGTGCTCACGTCCACGAACAGTTCGCCACACAGGAGATTCTAGTGGTTAAAATGTTGGCTTAGGATGTTTTATGCATTCAATCTACTCAAGCTGGGAATTTTTAACGTTCCAGGGAGAGACAGCCTACATTTCTGCTGCCGACTGAGTGTAGTATGCTGCCGAAAGGGAATTGGCAAGAAGCGAAGTGTTGCAGTGAAAGCAATAGTAAATCTGCGTTTGAGATGTTAAAGAATGTCTCCGAAGTCTCAAAAGTAGAGTAAAAGTTGAGTGTAAGGCCATACATCTGTACATGCAGATAAGCCCCCGAGTGACTTTACGGAGCCTGCAGGAGCTGTCGACGGCAGCCGAAAGTTGAACTGGCTATGGCGCAACGGGTATACACGGAATTTTGCTTATTTCTGGGTAAATCAAGGAGCTGCATTTTCATTTGAATAATTTTAGGTGCGAAAAAACCACAGTTTTCCCCTATTTTTGCCAACGGCGGGGATTACGTTTCGGCGCTGTCTGTGTGTTGCACCAAACCCGGAGTGGCCGCCAGTGCTTTCTGTGTATTACTCTCGACAATGAGCTCTGTCGAAAGCCAGCCAGTGCCACTCGGCGGCAGCCGAGTGCCAGACTCCATGGGTGGTCCCAGCTGCCAGCCCTGGCAAGAGTTGGCGGAGCAGCCGCCTCAGCCCAGCGAAGGTTACGGAAAGGCCTGTGATATGATCGTTGCCTTGCGCGAGCAGATAGGCACTCTGAAAAAGCAGCTTTCGAATCTTGCCGTTCCCATGAAGTCGTACATCTACAGCACAGGTAAGCACAAAGCTGCAGAAGCAGCAGCAGCAACTGGAGTTCCATCCCTTCCTGCCCGCTGTTTATCTGCAGTGCCCTTTCGAGGTAGTGAGCTTTAGCTGCGGTTTTTCTTCATTCGCACCCATTAAATTCCTTAGAGCAAATTGTTTTGCTATGGTGATGTTTCAGAGGCTCCCGACCGGACAGCGCTAGAACGCGCGTTGAATTCTGTGGATGACGCAGCAGCAGCAATAGGCGCAGCCGCGTCAGGTGCAGCAGAAGCAACAGCAGCAGATGCATGCATTCCCCCAGAAGTGAAAGCCGAGGCAGCAAAGGTTCTCGGTGCCCTGCGCAGCGACATTGCGCAGCAGTCCGCAGACAGCCGAGCGCTTTGCCTGGTCACTGCCGACAAGGCCGATGCCCGCGCAGCAAGAAGCCAGCAACAGCAGTCAGAGCAGCAACAGCAGCAAGAGCAACAGCCAGGAATGCCTGGATTTGAAAAGGAGTTATACGGCGACTTCAATTTGCAGTTGGGCCCCATAACGCGAAAGCTGTTTGCGGCACAGACGAAGTTGTTGGCTGTGATAAAAACAATTAAAAAGCACAGAATTGCTGGGGGATGTGAAGAGGAAGACTTCACCAATTGAGCTGCCTCAGGGTGTCTGTATATCCCTGCACTTATATTCCGATACGTTGCGTGCGCGCATGCATACGCTTCTGCTTCATTCCTTGTCCAGCCTATCCTTTCTACACGTATGCTGCCGTTTTTGTTTTTGAACGCCCCTTTGTCACCGACTTTCTATATTGAGCCTATAGGGATTTGTTTGGGATGCACTCTATGCTAAGCTTGGCTCTTGCCTACACCATTGGTTGGCTTGCTTGCCTCCCCGTCCGCTTGTACTATTTGCCTGTTGTCGGAGTTTCTCGATCTACCAGCCCTCCTCTGACACGGGTAGCTCCTTGGCTTTTATGTCCGTGCATCTTGTCTATATGTTGATGTAAATATATATGTTTGGGATCAAGCATATATATATATATATATATATATA
>CAJFCY010000649.1:0-11460 GCA_904066265.1 Eimeria zaria
CCCTTCCCCCCTAACCTCCACCTCTCACGACCACTTTTTTAATTTCCTTTTTAAATATTTCGTTAAATCGTTTTTCGCCTTTTGTACTCTGCATTTTTTGACGATGAAGTCCTTCATCAAGAGCGCGGCCGTTGTTTGCCTCGTGGCGGTCTCTGGGCTACAGTCAGCGACCGCAACAGTAACCCCGAAACTGCAAGTCCAACCTGCAGGCGACGGTAAATACATCTTTTTCTTTCCCTTTGTTTCACCTCCTCCCTCCTACTTTCATTTGAAATGTATACTGCAGCTTGATTGCCTGAACACTGTAGGCTAGCTAGCAGCCAGGAGATCCGCACCCACCGGTTCTTCTGGTGGTAGGCAAATGGCATCACTTTTGTTGTTTCTGGTGTTTGCAGATGCATACCTCTCCGTTGGACTGGCTCGCAATGGTAAAATGCCCGTGCACATCAACACACTGACGAAGGAAGACACCATCTACCAAACCCTGAAGACAAAATTAGAGGCAGGGACAGGCGTACTGAAGGGCACTGCTTGCACAGGCGTGGATATCGAACCCGAATTTGTGAGTCCTTTCATCATTTAAAATATAATATAATGACCCGTTATATTTGCATGTTTAGAAGTAAACGGGCTATCTTACCAATACAAAACGATATTTGATCCCATTCGGTACATTTGTGTATCTTCAGAAGAAGACCAGATTCGTTGCAAAATTCGTAAAGAGCGGTGACGCAGACCCAAACTATCGCCAAATGGTGCAGGGTGCACTTACCAATGGGCTTGCGTGAGTTTTGTGCATTCTTACACCCTACAAAGGAAAGACAAGACAAGAAGAGGCAGCCTGGTAGCGACGCATCCATGCACCTTATTTTCCCGCCGTATGCTTTTAGCTCATTTTGTAAAACCTGGCTTTGTTGTGTCAATGGGTGCCCTTCTTTCAGACAGTTGTCCGAATACCCGACACAGCAGCAAGGATGGACGACCTTCTGGGATCAGCCCGACGGCGTCAACCTCGCAAACCTTCTTTATGCAAACAGCACACAAATCGGTTGCGCTGTTGGAGTATGCGGTGACTACGACGACAGCAATCAACAAACAACACCATCAACTGCTGGATTTCTCTTTTGCCAGATGAGCCCCGAGGCTGTGGAGGACCAGGCCCCTTTCGAGTAAGTGTTCAGTGGAGAGGAATTTTCAAGGAAATTGCCTGATACAGCAAAGTTGATACATTTCCAATTAATCTGGTTGCTTTCGCTTGTCTGTTTTGTGTTGCAGCCAGGAGTACTACGATGCACTTCGTACACGAAAAACTGATCTGGCAGATATGACAGAGAACGATCTTAAGAATGGCACTACCAACGTTGCCGTCCCAACCCTCCTTATTGCCGGCCTTACTGCCTTAGTGGCATTCGCTTCTGCATAGAGAAGCACGCTAGCTAACTATGTAGCCAACATGCTAGCTAGCCTACCGCTATTACCTTCCGCTTAAAATATGGGCAAACACAGTTCGCCCCTTCCGTTCCGCAGTAATACCGACTAATAGTGGATGCTGGTAAATAATAAAGAAACAGCATTCACAAAGCAGCTGACTCCAGCTGCTGTTCCGCTCTTCCGCTAAGCCGCGCCCGCCATACAGCGGCAGCGGCATCGCATTCAAAATATCCGCATCCTTACTGTTGAACACAGCGTTTCCGAATTCAACAGCAACTGCTCATTGTCAATAATTATTACTGCTTGAATATATTTCTAACGGCGTTCACCGCCACAGGTGGTTGTTCACGTTGCTTAATATACTATAATAGGGAACTTATGCACAATCTAGTATTGTACGTAGAGAGTCCATACGATAACAAGGTCACTAGAAAACGTCATAGTTGAGAAAAGATGAGAGAGTAAATATCAACTATCTAGATGCTACGTTTTCGCTCCTTTTGCATTCACTGAGTTTGCATGCAATGCATGCAAAAGCTGATACAAGCTACAAACAACGGAAACCACCGCGAAACAGCCCAACAAGCTTTTCGTGTGTTGTTCTAACTTCGAGATGCATGGGTTGTATACGGGCCGCTTTTGTCGATGCTTGTGCCTGTGTTGTCATGTGCTTGTACTTACGAATAACACAGTTTCACTTGCATATATAATCAATTATGTATCTGAGGTATACAGACAAGCGTTTCGTTCACGTAAATGAGAAACTGATAGCTGATGAGGTGTTTGCGTCCTCAAGTGCTGGTACGCGTTCACACTCACGGTTTGAAAAACCTGTTTCTGTGAACGAATTTGCAAGTATCTGCGTATGCTTGCACCTGCATATTTGTTGGTTAGGCGATGCCTGCATGCGGGGCGTATATTTAGAGACGCATCATTTTGGGTAGATGTATTCACGTTTTCATGTAGGAAGGGTGCAGCTGCGTGTCTGTTCGTGGCTACTAATATTTCTACCTGCTGGTGTGTCAGTATATGAATATTCTCTGAGCCGTTTAGATGCATTTGTGCATGGGTTTACTGCGTGAAACCGTACAACTATGAATAAGCATGTGCCTGGATATGTAAAATAATTGCGGTGTCGCTTGCGGCATGCCTTTACGTGTTTCCGTACATATCAACTTATGCTTCTACTTGCATTAACAGGCTTTCTTGTGCAAATCCGATGTTCGTTTGCTGTGCATTTAACTACATGCTCAGACGATCATACGTTTCACAATGCGTGCGAGTGTATGCCACCCTTGCGCGGTCTGCTAACATTTGTATGCATATGCCAGTATGCATGTCCTTGCATAAGGGCAAGGGCTTAGAAAATGAGTTATATGCTGTTAAAGGGGGCGGAAAGATCCAGGAAGAAGTCCTGTAGGAAGCCAGAGGCATTCGTGCACACACTACAACCAACCGGAGTCATTGGTGCAACTTTTCTGCACTAGAAAAGGCATACGCAAAGACAGACACAGAAGTACACAGACAAAGATGGAAACAGCGCAGATATATGCAGCTGTTGCTCCTGCTGCAGAGTGCAGCGAACTCTCGTGCAGCCCTTCGTGTTCGTCAAAGTTTATTATCCTTCAAAGAAGTAGCGGAAGAGTGTAAACCCTCAGAGGGGTGTCTGTCCACCCTTGCTGCAAACCAGGTTTGTCATTCTGTGTGTTGGGTGCTAGCTGAAAAGAACGACTTAAGATTAGGAGGGAAACAGCATGTACATCGAATAATACTGGCAACCAATCAGTCCAGGGGGAGCACAACTGCCTGGCTAACTGTACGTGGTTGTCCTTGTGCATCTGTCCTGTATCTTTGTACATCTGTCTATCGCCTCTTTCCTTTCTCTTCGTCTGCAACAGGTTTGTGTACGTAACAGGCATGCATGTAGGCAGAGAAAGCAGCAGACATACGAAGTGGCGGCCAAAGTGAGAGCAAAGCAGGGGGAGTCAGAGGTCCGTTGCCGCCGCTGGCATTAACTTCTGCGAGAAGAGAACAGAAAGGCGGGTCCAGCTGGCTGCGAATGAGGAGTTGCCGTAAGCTATGCACGTTGCAGTTGCCACCTGACTTTAACACAAATATCTTACTGAAACTGCCCTCTAAGACGGCCGCCGCAACAATGTTAGATATTATTTAAGGGGAACGAGCTACAAAACTTGGCTGTAGTTGTCGTGCAAGGCTGCGAGTTAGGGATAAGCATCTCAAAACACTGTCTATACTTAGTGTATTAAACACAAGGCTTCAAATCCTGTGTCCTACTCTATGTACAACAGCCTGACATTGGAATGGACAGCCACGCAGCACAGTAAACGTCAAGCAAACAACCACATGAGAAGGTGAGGTACCACTGCTGTAGCATGCCTTACGTGGAGTCGACCCGTGCACTCCGTGCACGGCCTAATAGTTGAGACGTTCAGACGTGCACTTCAGACGTGTACACAGATTGGCGAATAGACTACCTACCAACGCAGAAGGATGTGTTAAACAATTGCATATCGGGCTAATGCATGCAGCAAAAGGGGGCTTAGATGTTGCCTAGATTTGGGGCTGCCGTGCAGCACGAGTTGCAGCGAGGTGCGCTGCAACATATGCCTGGCTGCCCCAACTGCCCGTGTTTAGGCAGCGGAGCGGCAGCGCTATGGTTGCCTAAGCTCCGGGGAAGGAGGTTAGTTGCTTTCACGGACTGTTTTCTTATAAGTACTTGGCTTTTTCGCAGCTCACGGTAGTCCTCCGTTAAGATCAAGGACTCGCGTTACAACTGCATCGTCTGTATGCTGCTAGCTGCGCCTGTCTGCTTGTATACCGCCTCACACACACACGCGCATACACACACACATGCTTGCACACACACGCACACATACACACACACACACACACACACACGCACATACATACATACATACATACATACATACATACATACATACATACATACATACATACATACATACATACATACATACAAGCATGCTACAGGTGCACGAAATAGAAAAAGGGAGATGGAAACAAACCATGATCGAAGGAAATCATCACATGAGAGAAAGCCAAACTAACAGAACCGATAATTCTGAGGAGAAGTTGGTTTCGTGTTGCAGGTTTCTTTCCACAAACTACAAATTTAATAATACATGCAATTATCTATACTATCCGTGCAACAAGCTGTAGCAAATGAATAATTTGAAACACATGTTTATGCTAGGAGTATTCGTATTATTCTTCAACTCTTTTTCCGTCTGTTACAAATATACAAATAACTCGTGTGTGTTCGTGCATGGAGCACATAGCAGTAGAATAAGTTTCTGGGGAAAAACCTACAGAAGGTCCCCATACGCCCCGCAGCAAAATTCATAAATTAAAGTCGTTTCTTCATGAATATATATAAATATATTGGTGCAACCACAGAATGTATATTTCAAAGCTGGATGCTGGATGCTGCACGGTGGGAGCTGTGCCTCCACTGCACCGTCAATGGTCTCTCTACCTGGGGAGCTGGGAAGGGCAGCTATCAAGAACCCAGATAAAAGCAGAACACCCAACTCTTTTGTATTAAACTGCATCTTGCATTATATTCATTCAATATTAATTTTTGTTTAATTTTAACTTTTTTAAGAAGTTGGGTCTGCTGTTTTGTTCTGTTCCATTTGCTGTTGACGAAACTCGAGGACCAGCGAAAGCTCGAACTCCTGTGCCTTCTCTCGTATACTCTTACATTCGTGTATACCTTCTCCTTTTCTTGTAAAACAAAGGTTTTTTTAAATTTCCCCTTTCTCTCTGTCACAATGGCTTCTTTCTGCAAGACAGCAGCGGCGGTTTGCCTAGTTGCACTGTGTGGGTTCCAGTCAGCGGCGGGCAATACAGCATATAACTTTACAATAGAAAGTGTAACAGATGGTGAGCGTATTGCACTTTATAAACTACCCCTTCCCTTGTGATTCCCTCTACTTCGGTTGCTTTCGAGTCATCAGCCACTGGGCTGCGGCGGACTGCAAGCGATTATTACACTGCACATGGAGTATGTTTTTTAGTCTTTTGTTCGTGTTTGTTCGTTACAGAGGCCTACACGGCTGCCAGTTTGGCTCGTAATGGGAAACTTCCAGTTCACATAAGTGAGGTGTCACAGAGCAGCGACCTTGTCGCTTCCTTGACGAAGAATGTTCAAGCAGCAAAGGGAGTAGATGACGATACGTGCAAGTCATATATAACAACCGAACTTGTAAGCACAGCAACTAAAAGAACAGACTATATGTTTGTTTGCTAATCGAATTCGTGTTTTGGGAGCAGCAGCTCTAAATTGCATTTCGCTATGTACGGGAACTGTGCAGCCATTTAGCTGGTCATCACAGATAGACTGAATAGAAACAAATTGTCTTGTCGTTAGTTCTGTTGTTCTGTTACACAGAAGAAGACATTCCGTTACGCTTTCGAGTACAATGCCGGTGACGAGGCGAATCGTAACTACCTTCAGTTGTTTCAGGACGCCCTTGAGGCGGGCTTGGACGTCTTCAAGTAAGGAACTGCCACATTGATATTCATCACAAACGATTTTCATGTGTTTTCCTTGGTTAGAAAGACGAGAATGGGGCACCGAACATCTCTACCGAATTAGCCTCACCACATTGTCTCTAGCCAGCTTCTATTCATTGCATCGTGCGTCGCTGTGCTGTGCTGACTTCTCATATTTTTTCAAAAGCGGCACATACCCTACAGACACAACTGGTTGGCAGAATATCTGGGGGAAGGATGCGGGTGCCAGCCTGGCATACCTTCTCGGAGCTAACAGCACAGAAATCGGCTGCGTCATCGGACAGTGTACCCAGACGCCACCTGCAGTTGATACAGTGACCGCGTCTGGTGGAGCTCAAACGAAAAAGGCTATAATTTTCTGCCAATTAACCCCTGCGCCGGCGGAAAACTCGGCTCCCTTCGAGTAAGTTTGGGGCTTCGGTGGGCAACGTTCAGGAATGCCTTAAGACAGAATATACACATGTATAGCCAGAATAGCTACCCTCACCACAGCTAGATATATGTTTTTTGATGTTTTCTGTTTATCTCTGTGCTTTCTTTGTTACAGCAAGGAATACTTCGACGGACTTGTTGCACGTGAAACTTCACTGGTGGATATGACACCAGACGACCTGAAAGCTAGTGGCTCTTCTGGAGTTGCAGTCCCTACTATCTTGATTACCGGTTTGGTTACACTCCTGGCAGCGCTCTCAGCCTAGAGGGGTAAATATCTGCTAGCCATCTAGCTGGCGACATATCTACTCCCCTTTCTCGTTTGCCAATCTACACAGCACCTTTCAAATCAAGCCGTTGCTATATGTGGCTGCGGCGTTTTCTTCAACTTGCAGCGATTAACTCTGCGTTTTATTTCGCCGTGAACTTTGACTGTATTCTAAATCCTTCCCTTCTTCTAGCAAGGCGATGTGTATCCATACAGTTGACGTCTCACATAGTAAATGGCTGTGTGATGTGCTGGAGACTCAGAAGCATAATTAAACTAACACTAAAACCAGTAAATCAATGTATGAAAACAGTTAGTAAATATATATATACATATAGCACGCCAGCTGCAAAAGGCACTGCAGTGAACACTCAGTAAAGGTACAAATGCTTGCTGAGTTACGGTTAGCAAGAACAACTCCTTGGCTATTCCTGCCTTGCTGCTGACTTCACTGTAAAGGTAGTATTTGTCTACCTGTCAGTCGAGGAAAGCATATGGGCGGTGGGTGGCCACAGAGAGATACAAGATACTCAGAAATGAGAAGGCAAACAAATACTGTAGGAGCAGTTTAGAGAGACAGAAGAGTAAACAGATACGTCGAAACAGATTCACGTTTCACAAGGAGAGGAAGCATAAACTCTTCATATGACATTCGCTGAACGTCTATGTATATGCATGTGCGATTTTCCATACGCATATACTTACATATATAAATATACGAATATATATGTATATATATACATATACATCTATCTCTACATAATATAGGAATGTGCATTACTCGTTAGAGAATTCGATAGAGAATGGCTTTCATAGCTCAATAGCGTCTTCAGTGCTCATTCGTTCAGTGGCTTGCAATCTACACCCTTTAGCTGCTGCTTGTTCACGGTATTTGTTGCCTCCTCCTCTTAATATTTCTGTGTTATGTAACGTTTAAAACTGCTCCCCTTGTGGCTGCAGTGAACAGAAAAGGAGTAAGTGTTATTGCTATAACTGGATGGCATGCCGCTGTAAAATATTAAGACAGGAAAGCATAAACACAGTTGAAGGACTCCTATGTCTACGCTACTTCTTTGACTTGGATGTTTCTGTAACACCCCTAGCTTCTGCACCTCTTGCCGCAACATAGCCACCCCGTCCCTATGGGAAATAAACAAGGGAAATTGAATATTCTTGCTGCAGATTCGTGGGCATCAGTCGTAATAATGTTGACAAAAAGGTGTAAATGCTGATGAAATAGTGTTGCCCATTGAAAGAGCAATTCGGTCAGTTTCCGACTGAGCTGCCGTGCACAGGACCGGGGAGTCTTATGCCAGATCTATTGGCATCAAGTTATTACCAGCTAGGGTATTACAACGTGAGCATACTGTTATACATAGTAGGAAATACGCGTATGAATGCTGGTGCATTAGGAAAATATGTATGAATGGAGCATATGTGTGAATGCATATACGGATACAACGATAGTATATACGTTGCTTCAGCAGGAACCTATACTACTAGGAGCAAATGTATTCACTTCGTCCTAGTAGAAATGTTTATTTTTTCGGTTTCGTAGAGTTCATACGAGTGGGGCATTAGACCCCTGTACTGTGTAGCACGGTCTGCTCGAAATCGGCTTTGCACGTGGACTTGTGCACAGGCTGCGTACAAGGGGTCACTTAAGCGTTCAGCAATTGACTTAAGCGTTAGTGCATGCAGAAACCCAAGTTTGATTTTGCTGGCAATTGTCGTTGCTTTGCAGCACTAGCTAAAGAAAAGTGTGTTGCAACTGATGCCAGACCACCTCCTCTTCGTACCAGCAACAGACTCTTGGACGCCTGGGGGCTGGAAGGGAGGTCAGTTGCTATCTGAAACTCCTATCTTATGCGATTTTGTCTCTACTACACCTCCTTGCAGCCATCCGATAAGATGGAGGAGTCCAGTTACTTTTGGTAGCACCGCCCGACTCATCGGGGCAGGTGCAAGCAAGGACTCCCAGCCTAGCGGCTGCACGGTGTAGATCAGCACATGAGCTCCGCAAGAATACATAACATGAAATTCTGTTAGTATTCCCTAAACAAATTAATGCAAGAGGAAACAATCGATCGATGTTTGTTTTAGTCTTCTGGTTAGCTATTGAACACAGTTTCAGCGGCCGGCCGTTGTACACGCCTACCTGTGTGTTGGCGAGGCTTACAAGCATGTTGCAGACGAACACATGAGATAGAAGGAGAAGAAGAATAAAACTACTACTTCAGAAGAAATTCAACTAAGAAAGCCAGAGAAACTAGGCAGGATCGTGAGACCTATTGTTGCCCGGTTCGAAGGGTCAACTAACAAAAGGAAGAGCATTTCTCAATTCAGTGCGATCCTTGCAACGCAGTATAACACGCTTTTGCATCGGTAGTATTTCAGTTATTCTTCATTTCCATATGTTTATCTGTTTACCCATATATCGTATTCGTGCCGCAGCACGCCGCTGGTTCACCGTTTGGACGTGCAGAAACTTACAAACTCTAGGCAAATAACCTGAAGGTGGTTTGTTTCCTTGCCAGCTAAATGCATCAATCGTAGTTGTTTGTTCAGAAATATTGCTAAAATTCCCAATTTGAGCTACAAATTGGTATATTTCAATGGCGTACAGCTCGCGCAACTGAGGCGGAGGAGAGCCTCAGTTGCAACCCGAGCAGACGGACAGGAGGCGCATTCGTGAACAGAGATGAAAACAAGTAATGCACCTATTTTATATCAAACTGTTTCCTGTTTCATCTATACTTTATATTAATATCTTTAATTTTAACTTTTGCTTGCGCTTTTGGCTTGATTTAAGAGGTTTGTAGTTGACGGCGTGGAGCAGGTGCAGCTGCTGGCTGTTGAGTGACCGGAATCGCCGCTGTGCGGAAGATTCGAGACCAGCGATTGCAGGATGCACTTGAACGGCCATTGAACACAGATCTATTTGCCTTCCAATCCATACAGATTTACTTGCATTTCTATTTTAAAACTGAGGAGGCATCCTTTTCACTCATCTATCGCTACTTCTGTCACAATGGCTTACTTGTACAAGTCAGCAGCAGCAGTTTGCCTAGTTGCAGCCTGTGGGCTACAATCATTTGCAGCCGCCACCTCAACGTATAAGTTTACAGGCGTGGATGTAGGAAAAGGTAAAAATATTCCCCTTCTTTACCTTTTTTGCCCAGTACTTCTGCGGATATTGCTGCTGTCGATACTTCCCCTGCTCACCCGCATCAGATATTACGTAGCCACAAATGCACGTGAAGTGCGCATTGATCATATGCCTGCAACTCTTGCTCTTTGCTTGTGTTTGCTTGTTTCAGAAGCGTACTTCGCAGTCAGCTTGGCCCGCAATGGACAGCTTCCATTCCACATCAGCGATGTCACGGAGACAGACAGCATTGTCACTGCCTTAAAGCAAAAGGTAGAAGCCACAGATGCCCTCACTGGAACCACCACTTGCGATACTCTGACACTCAATGACAACCTTGTAAGTGCAGCAATCACAAAAGACGACGAGAGCTCATGCTTTCCCTGCTGATACTGCTACTGTGCCAACATCGACGCTAGTCTTGCAAACCGTAACAAAATAGAATAGCATTTCAAAAGATTATCTGAGACAGAGCTACGAGAATCAAACTGCTTTCTCTTTTTCCTCATATCTTTGGCTTGCAGAAAACGATGTTCCATCAAAACTTTGAATTTCCGGAGTCGACGACGCCCGATTACTTGGACTTGCTGCAAACTGCACTTACAACGGGAATAGAAGCCTTCCCGTGAGGAAACTTTATTTCATTATGCACTACAAGAATATCCCCTGCTTTTTATTGTTTTTTCTTTCACAAAGTTGAAAGTAATGACAGGCGGCATAGATACACCTCAGCTCTTACCAAGCCACGCCACCTCCGATCAGTTCAACTTTTAATTATAGCAACTGCGTTATTATGTTGTGCTGACTGTTTATCTTTCATCAGAAGCAAACAGTATCCTACGGGCTCTGACGGTTGGAAGGCGGTCTGGGGGAATCCTGCTGGTTTCAACTTAGCATACCTTCTGGGTTCAACCAGCACGAAAATCGGCTGCGTCATTGGAAGATGTACAGAAGTAAAGCCTGCCGTTGTCGCAGGTGGTGTGCCAGGCGCAGATGGAGGTAGTGGAACTCAGAATGTTCTCTCAACAAAGGCTGTGCTGTTCTGTCAACTAGACCCTGCAGCGACGACAAACGAGGCCCCTTTCACGTAAGTGTTGAGCTGTGATGGGTAGTTAGTTTCAAGGAGAGGGCATATGGGTTTAGATAGGGTTTAGGGATAAACAATAACTATCCATATACATGAATATGTGTTTTATATTGTTTATTTATATTGTTTTTACTTGTGTTCAGTGAGGAGTATTTCAAAGGACTTGTTGAAAGAACAACACCACTAAACCAAATGTCAGAACAAGACTTGCAATCATCTGCTACAGGCGATGCTGCTGCTGTTGCAGTCCCTACCTTTCTAATTGCTGGCTTGGTTGCCATGCTTACAGCAGCCTCTGCATAGGCAGACAATGTTTTGCTAGCTAGCTAGTCATTCACCCCAATACTAGCTAGCTAATCTCTCAAACACTAGCCACCCTGGCTCTGCTGCTGTTAACGTCTGTCAATCTACACAGCGACTTACCTAGCAGCCGTTGTAAGCGTCAAACCTTAGTAGCTCTCGTGCTGCATAAACATCTTTACTGTGACTGTTGTTACAGTAGATGTTAATATCATACTGTTAACAGTATAATAC